>SNVD02003021.1:0-171372 GCA_013180625.2 Boswellia sacra | reverse complement strand
AAGAGAGCTTACATCTGATCTCGAAGTTCTTTACTGGAGGGTATTCTGTATTCAACCAAACACATACCCTCGCATACTCCAATCTGGAAAGATCAGAAGTCATCTTGTCACAAGAGATAGGTTCTCCAACCATGCTTGAAACCATGGCAAGACCTTTTGTTGTCCACAAAGAAAACAGCAGGCCATGCAAACGGACCCAAACTGGGTACAATTCAGTATCAGAAAGATCAAGATTTAAATGCGGTTGCCATGGTTCTAAATAAATATATTTACCTCCAAACAACCAAGGACCGCGATCAATGATTGCATGAACCCTATCCTCAGTTCGAAAACGGAAGACGAGATATTCATTAACTGTGGAACGCACGTCCTGTAGACCGCTTGCTTTCCAAGCACGCATGGCCATAGAGCGTGCAGCATGAAAGGGCATCGAAAATCCTGGAAAGAAGCCAAAGAGACATCTACGCCATTCGGCCACATTCTCGTCAACGATTTCATCCGGGATCTCAAGGACTATTTGATGAACACTTAAATATGCATGTTTAATAAGAGTTTAGTTCATCATATTGCATTAATAGTGTCATTAAAATTCCTCAACTTAAGCATATTTGTAGCATTTGCATCTTTGGAATTAATTTCTCTTAATTTTGGTTTTGTTACAGGTTCGGTAAAATGGGCATAACTCTCTATTTATAGATCAGAATGGTGCAATTCTTAATGTTTTGGAAAGCGGATTCAATTGTCTACAAGATTGCATTTCCCAAGCATCATCAAATTCGGGCTCTTAGTGGACCAAAATTGGGCTTGAAGTGAACCCATCTACAGTCTCGGCCCTGTCTGACCAGGCCTCAGTATTTGGACCGTATCTCCCAAAATACGTATCCAAATTGTGCAAATCAATATGTTCTAGAAAGTTAAGAGAAATATCTACAACTTTTATGAAGATATGTGATTAAAATTCACAACATTTCGATGTCAAAATTGATGGTAAAAGTCGGTGCCTAATGATCCCAATTGTCAAAGATATTTACAACTAATATTTGACAATTATACCCTTGTAATTTGACAAGTTTGCCCCTGGATGTATCTATAAATAGAGGTGCCTTATGACCCATTAGGCATCTTGGCCTTGGCTGGAACATTTTGGCTTTGGCTAGGATCTTGTATTGTGTTTTGTGTGTTTATGTTATTAATGAATTTCCTTTTTTTACATTTTATTTTATTTCTATTATAATGTTCTTCTAATTTCTCTTTTGCTAAGGTGAAAGGGTGAAACCCTTGATATGAGAATAAGGATTCTCTAACCCTTAATATGTGCTTAATAATCTTAATGTTATAATGTTTATTCAATATGATTTATATTTAATTTCTTAATCAATCTTGACACCACTCGTAAAGTGGAGGTCTTGATCCATTGTCGACAATCCTTGGCACATCAAATGCTTGGATCCTTTCTAAATGATGTATGGTTCTTCTTTACCGACACGAATCTAGTTAGAACCTTGATTTGTTGTAGACATATAGTGATTGGCATATTGGATACTTGAACCCATTTACAAGAAGTGGTATAAATATTGGTAATGAAAACAAATATAATTCATATAACTAAAATGGGTTAATTATCCTTATTTGAAATATCAAGGGCGGATCCCCTAACCTTAGCCTTCATTGTTATTGTGTTAATTCCTCTTGTATTTTAATTATTCTATTGTTTATGAACTTTTTATTTTATTACTATGGTAGGTTCTACCACCTTATGAAATTGTTCTTTAATTTACTATGGTTGGTTATACCACCTATTTCCATGGATGGTTTTAACTCCTCTTGCTTTTTGTTTTATATTTGAATGGTCGGTAATACCACCTACCATCTTACATATTTATTGATATTATCTTGTTATTTCTTGAATTATTCATATCATATTTGCTTAACTTATAATTTGTAACGCTAAAATCCCCTTCCTCGTGGATCGACCCCGGTCTCACCGGGTTTATTACTTCGACACTCCTATACTTGGGAGACAATCCTTTTTTCGGTTGTGTCACTATTCCTGGTTTCTTGGAGGAAATCGGAGACAGTCTACATTGGGTACTCAAGTCAGTGATCTTGATTTTGTCAGCCCAAGAGCCAGCAATTGACTTGGGTGGATCCATTAAATCACAAATCAAATGCAATAAAAAGCTCAAAAAAGAGATGAAAAACGAAAGCAAACCAGGCGCCGAAACGGGGTGGCTTACGAAGTCGTCGTCACCGCTTTATAATCGGTAATCCACAGGAAATCAGGGGAGGAGCCAAGAAGCAAACTTTCGTGGAATAACCCGAGGAGCAATCTGAAACTTGATGAACGATAACCGCTGGATGAATAGTAACAGCCGTCGTGAATAGTGACACCCGAATTGATGAAATGGTGTTTTGAGGTAGTCGTGGTCTGAATCTGATGATGGTGTAGAAAGAAAAATTGATCAGTGTTGTCCGATCTACAAGATGGTGTTGGAGGTGAGATGCCACTAGCCGATTTTCGGTGAACGGCGGCAGTGAATAGTGAAATGTCGAAACCTTGCTGCCGTGGACGGAGGGGTTACAGGCCGAATTAGGAGGTGATGCTGAAGTTAAAATTGAAGATCGAGACAAGGCCAATACGATGGTAGTGGCTGTGACTATTAACGTGCTGATCGTCGGCGGCGGATGAACAGTAAATCCGATTACTGTTTTTCGCGTTTTTGAACGCTTTTCGGTCGGGAATCGAAGAGGGTCAAGAAGAAAAGTTTATTCAGGATATCCCGATCAATAACACACATAAATTTCAAAGGCTAACTCGCCTATCGGCCGGAGTGAACAGTAACTCCGGCCAAGAAGTTGCTATTACATTTTGAGTTTATGATAGAAACACACAGACTATTTGTATAAAATTACATTAAAAAAAACTTAATAAACTAATTAGATATAAAAAAATGAATGAGTAAAAAAATTAAGTAAAAAAATATTGAATATGTAATAACAACTCACACTTATATCTTAAAAAATATCGCATAAAACTCTGTACGGACAGAGTTTGTACACTTTGCTTTAGCAATGAAAAAATTAGCAAATAAATTTTAAAAAATAATTAAATTAATTAAATAAATGTAAATTTAAAAATAATTTAGATATAGTAAATAAAAAATTATAGTAGATAAATTGCTAATAATCATTTGACTCTGTCCAATTTTTCAAATGTTTATTGAATGTATATAGAGTAGAAATATACATATATACTTGACAATTATAAGAGAAAAGATGGAAGATATTACTTAGACATTTAGTTTAACTTTTTTTAAGGTGTGAGAAAAAAAGAAAAAAATTCAAATCCACAAGACATTAATATTACGAACTTTTCAGATCTAAGAAAAAAAATTAAAATATATTTTAGTTTTTCATTAAAAGGGTAAATAGCATTTACTTCCTTGGAGATTTTATAAAAGGATATAGACTTGTTCACATATAAGATTCAATTAAATAAGAAATTTTCTTTTGCTCCTCCTATTTAATTTTCTTAATATCAAATAAATTTAATTCATTTTCTTGTGTTCAATTGGTTTGGAATTATGTTGATTCTTTGAATTTAGTTCCCATAATCTGTTCGATTTGATTGTGTATTTGTGTTTGAAATTGGAGGTTCGGGTCTCTCATCAGCGACGACTCTCTCAATGTCGGGTGGAGGAACTTGATGTTGAATTGAGCCTCATTACACTCTATAAGGCTATTCTATGTTATACGAAATTATTCCTGGCAAGAGCGTTTAGAATCGGTGACCTTCTCTTTGAAAGGGGTCCCTCATCTTCAGCTGGTCCCATAGAAGCCCAAGCCTTCGGCAATAAAGAATATAGCACACTTCTTTCTTTATTTTACCTGTAAGCTAAGGCATGTTCTTCTTGTTGCAATTGACATAAAGGTAGGGTTTTGTTTGATTTGTATGATTAAATTAACTTAAAATTCTAAATTAGAAGAATAGATATCTTCATAGTTTTATTTAATTGAGCAATTGATAAATCCATCATGGTTCAATCAATGTCATGATATCAATAATAAGCTTCAGATGGACTGGATGAATTCTTGACCGATTTACTCTCTGCATCAATAAAGATTTTGCATCACCAATCAATGGAAGTGTTCGAAGGGGTAAAATGCTTTTAACGTCCCGCCGCTAGCACTCTTTTGTCCAACAACTTTTGACATTCCGGACATGTGAAAATAACGCCAAGCCATCCAGTGAGAAATGATTAACACAGATTATACAATGAAAAAGTTTATACAGAGAAGAGGCATTTGTAATCAATACATAAAAATAATAAATAAATTCTAATAGGAGATTAGATTGAGTCCAGTAGTCCACTCGCACTAAAACACTACATGGCTACATCTAAGAACAGCATTTGCCACATTTAATCTAACTTGAAAAAAGTTGGGCGTGAGAAACATCACCAGGGTATTGGATTTTTACCTTTTCACATAAATTCAAACAATTCATTAAGATGTAACATGCACAAAGCATCGATTTCTTCATGGAGTTTATAACTTAGACAATAAACATATATAGCTTAAAAATTTGAATAGAATGCCACCACCATATTCATTTCCAAACCTACTTGGATTTTGAAGTTGACTTTTCTATCACTTCATATATGTTGATCATAATTTGTTATGAACTATACTTATATTGATCTAAGTCTAAACAGAGACAGAGCAGAACAAAGATCCTCTCCCCATCTCGTTTTCGCTTCAGCTTTTAAGAATCTCATGACAAGTGGTAATTACAATTTTAAAAGGTCAATATTTACTTGAAAATTTTCCTTTTTAAAAACTAAAATATTGCTATTTTTATTTCCTTAAATTTAATGTCTTATAATTTTACTCAACTTCTTCCCAAACATATGTGAAACATAAGAGTTTAAAATTTTCAAGACTTCAACATTGGAATTTATGTTGATAACTCCAAATTTACAGTTTTATGCAAATTAAATTTCATTTTCTTCTTGTTTCATATATGTTTCCACATGACTAGAAATCGAGTTAAAAAAAAAATACAATCGCTATTATTCTCAAAATCTATATGGAGAATATCTATGGTACATTCAAGTTTTTTATTTGTTGACAACTTTTGAGAAAGGACAATTATGATTATGATCTTAATTTTAGGGTGCAAGAATGCCAAGAACTGTAATATTTGGTTAAGAAAAATTATGTAGTTAGTATGAATGGTAACGAAACAATCAAATTATTCAAGGGTACTTGTAGTGAAATTGCAAAAACGATGTTGTCAAGAAAGAAGATAAAGAAAATAAGACATTAAATTTAGGGAAAACAAAAATGGCACTATTTGGGTTTTTAATAAGGTAATAATTCAAGTAAATAAATCTTGACACTTTAAAATTGTAATTACCACTTGTCATTAGATCCTTAAAAGTTAAGGCAAAAATGAGATGAGGAGATGATCCTTATCCATATTTAAAGGAATAAATGATCTTTACCAAGAATATGTTGTTAGTTAATTAACAGATCCTCAGCAGTATACTAACTAGTATTTAGTATTCAATATGGCAATGTTGAAATTGATCGACACAACTTAGGCTACCTAAAGAATATGTAAATTGAAATTTTAATGCTCCTAATGGAGATACATTGAGAAGTTCCAATTTCAAAACGCAAAATTACTCATATTAGACCTTGTTAAAAATGAATTAGGACTCCTTGAGTTTTTATTTAATTCATGATATGTAGGCGTTAACATCTGAATTCTTTATTATTTTTTAGCTTTTGTTAACTACTAATCTGTGACACCCCAAATTTTAAGTAAGTTTGACTTACATGTATATTGTAAAAATATGTATTATTAACATTATGAGGTATGTTTGTATATATACATGGAGAGGAATGAAATTAGATGAGAGATGGAAGGGTGTGAGTGAAAAGCTAAGGAAGTGTAGGGGCTTAATGGAAATCATTGTGTGATGTATATCTATAAAATATGGAAGAACTCTAGAAAATTCATTTTTCTTTCCCCTTTCTCTTAGAAACGTCCAGCACACTCTCTTCCCATTTTCTCTCAATTTTTGCCATGGAATCAAGAGGAGAGGAAGGAAACAAGAGTCCAAGAGGTAAAAATTCACTCCTCTCTCTCTAACTCTAGCCATAGCCATGCAATTAAGTGATGGTTTATTGTTGTTTGTGATATTTCATGTTAGGCATATACTGTAAATGGCTAGAAAAATATGAATTAGAGTGAATTATGGAAGAATTTAAAGATTTGATGATGCTAGGAAGCTAGAAGTAAAGCATGAGTATGAATCCTGCAGAGTTGTTTTTCTGAACAGTGCCAAGTCCGAAAATTCCTATAAATTCCATGGTTGTTTGCTGACTCTGAAATTTTTATATGATAAACTAGACATGTCAAGGAGTTTATATAATTTTGAAACACTCAAAAATTAGTAGTATGTGAATTGTAATGAATTTTTGAAGTTCTGATTCGAAATTGAGAATTCCCCTGTTTTAAAACAGGGCAAAGGGAATGAACTCGATTTGAGGGGGCAAATCATTGTTAAATTTTGTGATTTTTAATAAATAAACCCTCGGGTATGTTTTATGTTAGACTGTAAATTTTCATGGTTTTTGGAGTTGTGTATGAATTGTTATGATTTTTCAAATCTGGACTTAAAGAACTGTGAATGTTAAGTTCCAGAACTGTGTATGTGAAATAAATTCCGTCTGACTGCCTTAAACTCTTTAGAAATCATGATTTTTGGTGGAATGACTCTTATATGTGTCTAGTTTTAGACTGGAAAGTTTGGTAGAGATTGGATTATTGTAGAATTTTATAAAATTCTTCAAATTTTCACTGTTCAGTGGAGAGGTCTGCAAACAGATTTGCTGTGTGAATGAAATTAAGGATTTTCAAGGGGTATATGACCTTATTTTGATTCAATAAAATTCATGGACTATAATATGTATGTCTATTTGAGTTCCATGAAGTTTGGTGATGATGGGAAATGAATAACTCCTTATTATAATAATCCAACCAATATGTGTGTGTTATAGAGTTTAATAACTGATGTTATTGGTTGGTTGAATTGTTGTTAACCTATAAGGGATTTAATGACTTTTAAATGGACACTAATCAGTGTGTCATGACTATGGCAATAGTTACCAGAGAGGAAAGAGAAGAAGAAGAGATAAACTTTAAACAACTGCTTATCAAGAAATATATGAGAGCAAAATTAAGAGGTGAGGCTAACTAAGTAGCTAGACCCTTCTGAGGACACAATAGATGTTGACTTTTAATGAAATATGTTTAATGATTGTGTTTGTGAATATATGTGAAATGTGTAGATGGAATGTGGCTGGGGCCATGAATACATGGACCTTGATATGAGAAATGATTTGATTTAGGTTTATAGTGATTTATGAAACATGTGATTTCACACACTTTGATGAGTATGTGAGTTACATGTTGGTGTAAATTTTATGTGTGTGAGATGTAGAAATGTGAATGTGCCCTCATATATGTGAATTTGTTGTGATATGGCTTGAATAATATTGCCAATGAAACGATGTGTGTATATGAAGAATGAAATACATGCCAAACATTCGAGGATACTATTTTCTCATGTGAGATGGCATGACAAATGAATGTCTGAAAAACCATGTGTATTAGAGTGCCATGAATGTGTACGAGTAGAAATTGAATGAGATTAGTTATACATGGACATAGTTATGCAACGATGTGATTGAAATACATCGAAGAGTAATGGAAGGGTTGGCACTAATAAAGAATTCAATGGGGTTCTATATATGTAGAAATGATGTCAATGTGTGGATTGTGCACATCCATAAGTGTATGTGAGATATGTAGGCTTATTGTGTTTATGAATGTATATGCGATTAATGAGAAGCCTACATAGAACCTCAATTATGATAGTGAACTGCAATATTGTGATGTGTGAAGGCATGTATAACGGTGTGATGTGTTATGAATTCAAAATTACATGCCAAGCCCATGGGAATATATTGAATGTCGAATGTGAAATGTGATACCGTTAAATGCTAGCATTATGGTGAATGAAGTGTGATAAGTTGTGATTGGGTTAGAAGCTTGATATAAAGAGCTTCACTTATGTGACTGAAATGTGAAATGTGAAATGTGATATGTGAATGAAAGCTTAATATAGAGCTTCACTTATGTGACTGACTGAAATGTGAAATATGATATGTGAGTGAAAGCTTAATATAGAGCTTCACTTATGTGATTGAATCTGAAAACTGATATGTGAGTGACATGCCACAACTTAGGATACTTAGCTCTCATAGCTTGACGGGAGGTCTGAACCATGTGTTTCCCTGCATGGGATTCGATAATATGGGCCTGGTATTGCCCGAATTGTCAGACTAGCCTGAGTTATCTCAAGTGTAGGCATCTCTATGTATATGTACTGTTAACTGTTCTGTATCCCCAGCTTGAGGGCGGAGGTATGGACCATGATGTTTATCTAGATGAGATCGGTAGCATGGGCCCGGTATCACCCCGGAGGTCAGGACTCAAGCCTGAGCGTTTCAAGGTCGGCATTGATGTATCTGTACTGTTCGTATCCCCAGGGGGCTTGAGGGGAGGTCTGGACCATGTGTTTCTCTAGATGAGATTCGGTAGCATGGGCCCGTTACACCGGATTGTCAGACTAGCCTTGAGCTATTTCATGGGTAGGCCTTTGAATGTATCTGTACTGTTCTGTATCCCCATGGCTTGAGGGGAGGTCTGGACCATGTGTTTCTCTAAACGAGATTCGGTAGCATGGGCCCGGTATCACCCGGATTGTCAGACTAGCCTTGAGCTGATTCATGGGTAGGCCTACATATGGGAACTGACTGTGAAACGAAAAGTCCTACCTTGATTAGAGAGCACTGTTCCTAAGTATCTGTGAATGTACTGTGGAAGCTTCCGAAATTATGTGAAATGGATATCCATATGAACAATGTAGCAAGCTTATGGAAACTCATGTGTGAATGATTTATATGTTTATGGGAGCACATGAGGATGTGATAGACTTGTGGAAAGTTTATGTGTAAATGAGATGTGTATGTAAATGGGTGTATGTGATAAGCTTTGACATAGAAAAGTCATGCTTAATTGCCCATAGACAGGTATTTATGGAATTAGGAATGTGACTGGATAAGAGAGTAATTGGTCTAGGAAATGACCAATGATACAGGGTTGGCGCAGGAGCATAATTATATGGTGCGCGTTTCTTGAACACTGAAATCAATGTTATGATTTTCTTAGTAAAGCACTGTTGGCTTGTATACTAAGAAATAAACAGTAATCAGTGATTATGGAATAAGTATTGAATAGTAGTCATATTCTGAAATGGTTATCGCCATTTATTGTTTTATTTTGAGTGTTACGCTAGTTTTATAATTCTAGCTGCTTACTGAGTTTCATACTCACTAGTCTGTTGTGTACCTCAGGTATTCGATCAGTAAAAGATTAAGGAAGGATTTCGGCATAACGACGATTGTGTTCCCTTGGTAAGCCCTTATCCGCTGCAGTATTACTCTGTTAGATACGGGGTGTGACAGTAGTGGTATCAGAGCAAAGGTTTAAGATTCTGTAGACAATATTAGTCATAAGCGGTTAAGGGAACCAGGTCTTATGCCAAATCCTCAAGACTTAATGTTTGGAAAGTTGAATTATGAATTTCATTGTCTATTGTGTTTATATCATTGTGTTTTGTCGTGTTAAACAAAGTGGGGACAACATGACTAGTGCTAGTGCAGCGACTAATGTTGAGGATCCTACTATTCATAATGATGAGATAATTGAAGTTCCAAGATCTGAGAGTGAACTTCGGGATTCTCAAAGAGATAAGTTTTGGGCAAGGTTAACCAAAAGAATGGTCATTGTTTTGTTTAGGAATGAGAAATGCTAGATCAGTAGTTAAATGCTATATATCATATGGAAAACAAGTCCCACGGAAAGAGACACGAGTTATTGTGACAGGTGATGGAGGAATATTATGTATTCTTGATGTTACAGATTTAAACATGAGAAATTGACTAAGGCCGCTAAGAATGTTTAAATTCCTCCTAATACTCGAATGAGGACGAGAACACATAATCATGGATTTTATTGTGGGCAACATAGGATTCCAAAAGACGGTAATACCATTTGGATAATTATTAATAGATTGACCCATTTCGTGCCTTTTTCTTCTTGAATACATAATTTTTACCATGGAATAAAAAGGGTAAATTTATGTCTACAAGATGTTAGGTTCCATGGAATATTTGTGTTTGATGTTTTGATTTGAGACCGAAAGGTTTCGTCTATATCGGAAAAAAAAAAAAAAGTTTTCACATGGTTAAAAGCACTACATTCCAATTTAGTATGGTTTTTATGGATAAACCGAAAGAGTCATTCAATCTTGGAAAAATATGTAACAACTTGTGGACATGATTTTAAGGGCAAAAGTAACAAAGTTTGGTAAGAAAAGAAAATTTAGTCCAAAATACATCGAATTTTATGAGACTTGTTGAGGATTGAGAATGCAGCCGATGGTTCACACTGCCACTTTTATGGTTAAGTGTACCAAATGTATTATACAAGTGAATGATGAGGGAAAAAATTTCAATTCCGCCTATATACTAAGTTTCAAATCACTAGAGCTGAGAAACAATTTTCAGATGAATAAGGGTTAATATGAGTTATGGACTATAAAGAGCATTCGATACGAAAGGAAAAGATATCTTCGATGAGAATGCCCTAAAATAAATCCCCCATTTGTGAAGCAACTTCGGGAGCAATAAAGAATGAATATATGGTAAATATTTTTCTAATTGAATGATGATATGGAATTTCGAGGACGAAATTCTTTTAAGGAGGGGAGAGTTGTGACACCCCAAATTTTAAGTAAGTTTGACTTACATGTATATTGTAAAAATATGTATTATTAACATTATGAGGTATGTATGTATATATACATGGAGAGGAATGAAATTAGATGAGAGATGGAAGGGTGTGAGTGAAAAGCTAAGGAAGTGTAGGGGCTTAATGGAAATCATTGTGTGATGTATATCTATAAAATATGGAAGAACTCTAGAAAATTCATTTTTCTTCCCCCTTTCTCTTAGCACCGTCCAGCACACTCTCTTCCCATTTTCTCTCAATTTTTGCCATGGAATCAAGAGGAGAGGAAGGAAACAAGAGTCCAAGAGGTAAAAATTCACTCCTCTCTCTCTAACTCTAGCCATAGCCATGCAATTAAGTGATGGTTTATTGTTGTTTGTGATATTTCATGTTAGGCATATATTGTAAATGGCTAGAAAAATATGAATTAGAGTGAATTATGGAAGAATTTAAAGATTTGATGATGCTAGAAAGCTAGAAGTGAAGTATGAGCATGAATCCTGCAGAGTTATTTTTCTGAACAGTGCCAAGTCCGAAAATTCCCATAAATTCCATGGTTGTTTTCTGACTCTGAAATTTTTATATGATAAACTAAACATGTCAAGGAGTTTATATAATTTTGAAACACTCAAAAATTCGTAGTATGTGAATTGTAATGAATTTTTGAAGTTCTGGTTCGAAATTGAGAATTCCCCTGTTTTAAAACAGGGCAGGGGGAATGAACTCGATTTGAGGGGGCAAATCATTGTTAAATTTTGTGATTTTTAATAAATAAACCTTCGGGTATGTTTTATGTTAGACTGTAAATTTTCATGGTTTTTGGAGTTGTGTATGAATTGTTATGATTTTTCAAATCTGGACTTAAAGAACTGTGAATGTTGAGTTCCAGAACTGAGTATGTGAAATAAATTCTGTTTGACTGCCTTAAACTCCTTAGAAAATCATGATTTTTGGTGAAATGACTCTTATATGTGTCTAGTTTTAGACTGGGAATTTTGGTGGAGATTGGATTATTGTAAAATTTTATAAAATTCTTCAAAGTTTCACTGTTCAGTGGAGAGGTCTGCAAACAGATTTGCTGTGTGAATGAAATTAAGGATTTTCAAGGGGTATATGACCTTATTTTGATTCAATAAAATTCATGGACTATAATATGTATGTCTATTTGAGTTCCATGAAGTTTGGTGATGATTGGAAATGAATAACTCCTTATTATAATAATCCAACCAATATGTGTGTGTTATAGAGTTTAATAAATGATGTTATTGGTTGGTTGAATTGTTGTTAACATATAAGGGATTTAATGACTTCTAAATGGACACTAATCAGTGTGTCATGACTATGGCAATGGTTACCAGAGAGGAAGGAGAAGAAGAAGAGATGAACTTTAAATAACTGCTTATCAAGAAACATATGAGAGCAAAATTAAGAGGCGAGGCTAACCAGGTAAGTAGCTAGATCCTTCTGAGGACACAACAGATGTTAACTTTTAATGAAATGTGTTTAATGATTGTGTTCGTGAATATATGTGAAATGTGTTGATGGAATGTGTATGGGGTCATGAATACATGGACCTTGATATGAGAAATGATTCGATTGGGGTTTATAGTGATTTATGAAATGTGTGATTTCACACACTTTGATGTGTATGTGATTGACATGTTGACGTAACTTCTATGTGTGTGAGATATAGAAATGTGACTGTGCCCTCATATATGTGAATTTATTGTGATATGGCTTGAATAATATTGTCAATGAAACGATGTGTGTATATGAAGAATGAAATACATGCCAAACATTCGAGGATACTATTTCCTCATGTGAGATGGCATGACAAATGAATGTCTGAAAAACCATGTGTATTAGAGTGCCATGAATGTGTACGAGTGGAAATTGAATGAGATTAGTTATACATGGACATAGTTATGCAACGATGTGATTGAAATACATCGAAGAGTAATGGAAGGGTTGGCACTAATAAAGAATTCAATGGGGTTCTATATGTGTAGAAATGATGTCAATGTGTGGATTGTGCACATCCATAAGTGTATGTGAGATATGTAGGCTTATTATGTTTATGAATGTATATGTGATTAATGAGAAGCCTACATAGAACCTCAATTATGATAGTGAACTACAATATTGTGATGTGTGAAGGCATGTATAACGGTATAATGTGTTATGAATTCGAAATTTCATGCCAAGCCTATGGGAATATATTGAATGTCGAATGTGAAATGTGATACCGTTAAATGCTAGCATTATGGTGAATGAATTGTGATAAGTTGTGATTGGGTTAGAAGCTTGATATAAAGAGCTTCACTTATGTGACTGAAATGTGAAATGTGATATGTGAATGAAAGCTTAATATAGAGCTTCACTTATGTGACTGACTGAAATGTGAAATGTGATATGTGAGTGAAAGCTTAATATAGAGCTTCACTTATGTGACTGAATGTGAAAACTGATATGTGAGTGGCATGCCGCAACTTAGGATATTTGGCTCTCATAGCTTGAGGGGAGGTCTGGACCATGTGTTTCTCTAGATGAGATTCGGTAGCATGGGCCCGGTATCACCCGGATTGTCAGACTAGCCTTGAGCTATTTCAAGTGTAGGCATTTGAATGTATCTGTACTGTTCTGTATCCCCAGGGCTTGAGGGGAGGTCTGGACCATGTGTTTCTCTAGATGAGATTCGGTAGCATGGGCCCTGGTATCACCCGGATTGTCAGACTAGCCTTGAGCTATTTCAAGTGTAGGCATTTGAATGTATCTGTACTGTTCTGTATCCCCGTGGCTTGAGGGGAGGTCTGGACCATGTGTTTCTCTAGATGAGATTCGGTAGCATGGGCCCGTATCACCCGGATTGTCAGACTAGCCTTGAGCTATTTCAAGTGTAGGCATTTGAATGTATCTGTACTGTTCTGTATCCCCATGGCTTGAGGGGAGGTCTGGACCATGTGTTTCTCTAAACGAGATTCGGTAGCATGGGCCCGGTATCACCCGGATTGTCAGACTAGCCTTGAGCTGATTCATGGGTAGGCCTACATATGGGAACTGACTGTGAAATGAAAAGTCCTACCTTGATTAGAGAGCACTGTTCCTAAGTGTCTGTGACTATACTATGGAAGCTTCCGAAATTATGTGAAATGGATATCCATATGAACAATGTAGCAAGCTTATGGAAACTCATGTGTGAATGATTTATATGTTTATGGGAGCACATGAGGATGTGATAGACTTGTGGAAAGTTTATGTGTAAATGAGATGTGTATGTAAATGGGTGTATGTGATAAGCTTTGACATGGAAAAGTCATGCTTAATTGCCTATAGACAGGTATTTATGGAATTAGGAATGTGACTGGATAAGAGAGTAATTGGTCTAGGAAATGACCAATGATACAGGGTTGGCGCAGGAGCATAATTAAATGGTGCGCGTTTCTTGAACACTGAAATCAATGTTATGATTTTCTTAGTAAAGCACTGTTGGCTTGTATACTAAGAAATAAACAGTAATCAGTGATTATGGAATAAGTATTGAATAGTAGTCATATTCTGAAATGGTTATCGCCATTTATTGTTTTATTTTGAGTGTTACGCTAGTTTTATAATTCTAGCTGCTTACTGAGTTTCATACTCACTAGTCTGTTGTGTACCTCAGGTATTCGATCAGTAAAAGATTAAGGAAGGATTTCGGCATAACGACGATTGTGTTCCCTTGGTAAGCCCTTATCCGCTGCAGTATTACTCTGTTAGATACGGGGTGTGACAGCTAATGTATAAGGGCCAGCACCAGTCACGTCAATAGATGGTTACAAATATTATTTACGCTTTGTTGTTTAGTTTAGCAGGTACTCTTAGATATATCCTATGTATTCTAAAGGTGAAGTCTCCAGCATATCTCTATTATTTCTTTTAATAGCTGAGAGATAGACAAAGCTTAGGTGTTTGAAGACTGACTACGGTGGTGAGTTCAGGCCTCTCACATCTTTGTCGTCTCAGCTTGGCATTCTCTTCAGACATGCATGCCCTTATATACATCAACAAAATGGAAAGATAAAGAGAAGACATCGATTAGTGGTTGAGATAAGACTCACTTTGCTTGCTCAAGGTTTCTTACCTCTCCCTTTCTGGTGGCATGTTTTTCATACAACAACTTACCTTTTAAATAGATTACCTACACCTACATTATCTAATATTTCACCATATAAAAAATTATTTGCTTCACCTCCTGATTTCAAGCTCCTAAGGGTATTTGGTTGTTCTTGTTTTCCCGACCTTAGGCCCTTTAATACGTATAAACTCTTATTTCATACATCCAAGTGTGTCTTTATTGTATTTAGTAATAAGCATAAAGGTTACCTTTGTCTTCACTCTTCTCGTAGGATTTACATTTCCAGGAGTGTTACATTCTACGAAAATAACTTCCTTTTTTGTCTAGATCCCTTCTCACATTAAACATATCTTTATTCCATACGTCTTTCAATTAATCAAATTCTAATCACTGTTTTCTACCTATTGTTAAAGATGTTTCTCTTCCAACTCCTATAGCTATGTGTTCTATAACTTCTCATTTTACAACTTCCCCCAGACTTGAAACTCATAATGCTCCTTATACCTCTTCAAACAATTAGTTTTTCTCATCTCCTCTTGAATCTCAACAACAATTTCTCATTTCAATTCATCTTTACCTTAATAGTCCCCAACACACTCAGTTACTAGTCCCATTTCACTCCAACAACCTACAATTATTCCCAATTCAAATTAGAATCAACATCTATGGTCAATAAAGCAAAAGCTACGATATTTAAACCTAAGATCTTTGTAACTGAAATACTATAGACCTCAATTCCAAACTTTGTTGTTAAAGTGATATCCTATCCACATTGGAAAGCAGACATGGAAGCTGAGTTTAATGCACTTATGGCTAATCATACATGGACTTTGGTTCCTCCCCATACTACTCCACATGTTGTAGACAACAAATGGATATTTAGAATCAAGTATAATGCTAATGGAAGTAGCTAGAGGTACAAAGCTAGACTAGTAGCCAAATGCTTCCAGCAAGCACCTGGTGTAGACTACTTTGAAACCTTTAGCTCGGTCATCAAGCCCTCCACTATTTGTGTTGTCTTCTCCCTTGCAGTCACCAATAATTGGGATATCTAGCAAATAGATGTCAACAATGCTTTTCTTAAGAAGATTTGCAAGAGAATGTTTTTATGCATCAACCTGAAGGTTTCATTGACTTTTCTCAACCTTCATTTGTTTGTAAACTTCAAAAGTCACTTTATGCTTGAAGCAACCTCCTCGAGCTTGGTTTGACAAGTTGAAGGGAGCTTTGCTTCAGTAGGGGTTTAACATGTCCATCTTTGATTCCAGTTTATTTATCTACAGAAATAAAGGCTAGCTTCCACTTATTTTAGTTTATGTCAATGATATTTTGGTGATCGATAGTGATTAAGCTCAGGCAGCAATTCATAAGAGATTTGAACAAACATTTCTCATTAAAGTCATTAGGAGTTGTTAACTATTTTCTTGGCTTCGAGGTACATAGAAGTGGTAGTTATTTGTTGCTAACATAGAAAAAATATGCAGAGGATTTACTGAAAAAATACAATATGTTAAAGGCTATTGAAACATAGACACCTATAGTTGCAAATCTGAAACTTTATGCCGAAGATAGTAAGCCATTTGAAGAACCTGAAGTTTATAGAAGTGCCATTGGGGCTTTGTAATTTTTGGCTATGTCAAGACCATATATCTCTTTTGCAGTAAACAAACTAAACTAGTTTTACAATGTCATGCAAATATATAATGGCAAGCATGCAAGAGACTATTAAGGTATGTCAAACGTACAATAGATTATGGACTATTGTTTTCTACTATGGATTCAGTCAAGTAAACATGATATACCGATGTTGATTCGGCAAGCTCTATTGATGCTAGAAGGTCAGCATCTGGAAGTTATGTGTACTTTGGGAGCACCTTAGTATATTGGTCTTCTAAAAAAGAAAAGGTAGTAGCAAGGTCATCTATTGAGTTAGAATGTAGAGCATTATCTCAAGGGGCAACTAAACTTATTTGGCTTCAAAGCCTGCTAAATGAGTTGGGTATTAAAATAGCTAAAATTCCTATAATTTGGTGTGATAATAAGGGGCAGAATCATTAGCTTCGAACCCTGTATTTCATGCAAGAACTAAACATATTGAGATTGATGTTCACTTTATTAGAGAGCAGGTGCTAGCACAACAATTACCTGTGAAGCATGTCTTAACCTCATTGCAAATTGTAGATGTCATGACGAAGCCACTTCCATAATCACGTTTTAAGTTATTGAGAGATAAGCTAAGCATTAGTTCTTATAGCAAGTTTGCTGCTTCAAGTAATCCAGTCAAACTTGAGAGGGCGTGTTGAAGCAAATGAAATTGTTAGATAATTAGGAAGAGTGACGTAGCAATGTAATTAGTTTAACCTGATGTCAAACTTTAGTTAAAAGTAATGCTAGCTCAACAAGTTGTTAAGTTTGTTATTTAGCTGGGACTACATAAATATGTAATAGACTGCATTGTAAATAGATTTTCGAGCTGTAGAAGTTTCCTTATACAATTCTCTAGAGCTTGTTACTTTTCATCTATGAAATGATGGGGATTAGCTTCATCATCGATACGGAAACAACTTAGATCACCGGCTAAGGCTGTTAAATGACTGCTCCGTGATAAAGGGGTCGGGGATGTAGAGATAGCCAGAGGTTTACCTAAAAGCAGCCACCTTTGAAAGAATGTGTAATAGTCCACTGATCAAGTGCTCTTGTCTTATGTCGAAGATGAACAGGCTAAGCGATCTATCGATGCTATGGGATGTAAAACAGCATCAGTAGGGAAAATTTTTGCCTTATCTGATTAACTTGAATGTCCATTGGTTAGACAATAAAATTAAAAAAAAAAAAATTTAAGGTTTGAATATTTTTTGAAACCTCCCCTCCCATAAAAAAGTCATAGCATCATATTATCAACAACTATTAATAATAGTTTCAATTCCACAAACCTCTCCTGAGGTTTGCCGAAATCTCATATGACTACGTTTGATTCTAAAAATCCCATATACTCCCCTCTCTGTTAAGAATCGTTAAAAATTCTATAAAAAAATGACTATTAAAAAATTCAAAATTTTAAAATCAATAAAACCTAAAACTTGCTAAGTGTCTCCTATCAAGCACTACCTCAAGAATCTAAAAAAAAAAAAATTACTACCAAAATAAATGATACATAAACCTAAAAAAAAAACTTTTCATTAAAAAAATTTGCGTTAAAATTATTTATTAAAATCTTGAAATAATAGAAAATTTATCGCATTTGCATGTAAAAAATTATCTTATAAAGTTTAAGTCTTTCAAGATACTTTCTTAATTTTTCTAATCTTAATTTTTTTGTTATTTTAAAATTTTGAATATTTTGAATAATCAGCTATGAACAGTTTGGAAAATTTATATCTTTTAAGGAAATTTTTAATGTTTCTTAACAGAGAGAGGACATATGTAAGATTTTCAAAACTGGAAACGGTCATGTGTGATTTCGACAAACTCTAGGGAATGTCTATAGAATTGAACCTAATATTATAGAGGTCATTAAACTCCTATAAACAAATAAACAAAGAGGAATATAATAATGGCATAACCAGCTTTTTTGAAAAATAGTAAATTTAAATTAAAAAAGATATTTTAATATTTTAGTGCCATAAATAAAGAAAAATTTTCACATATAGCCTAAACAAATTGGGAAAAACAGAAAATCTATATGTAAAAACAATTATAAATCTTAGAGACCAATTTTGAAAGGTAAACGTTGGGTATCTTCTCTTTATCAAAAAGTATATCCGAGATAAATATTTTCTTCATTATTCCTTTCCAACCTTTGAAATATGAGTTTATTTTTTTTTTCTTTAATAACAAGGAAGTATAACATACATTTAGATTCTTAATTAAAAAAGAGATATCACATATCTTCCCATAAATATATTCCAAATTGAGTATATTGATAGAAAAATTTTAGCCCACCCAACAAAAAAATTCCTGGTTATGCGTCTGGAATAGAAGATGTGTCATTGAAGTTACATTACAACACTAGAAAAGTTCTCGATATGAAGTAAAATAAAGCCGACAAGAATCACACCAAGACTAAAGAATTATATAATAAGTAAAGACATAAACGATGAGCAAACAATGCAAGGGGGAGGAGAATATATATAAAAGCAAGAAGAAAGGAAAGAAAACAATTTTGCAATTGCACATGGCTATTTTTCTTCCTCTTTTTGCCATAAAGATAGAGAATTACTTGCATTTTAAGTCAATGATTTGATGGTCGGTCTCAATGTAATATTTCACGTCTGCTTTTTGTTTCTTATTTGTTTCTAATCTTTTTAATTGAATATATATATTCCATTTTATTCTTAAAAACTTTATGATAGAGTAAAGTAAAACATATTAACTAGGACAAGAAAGGAAAAGAGAATAAGGAATATATGTGAATTGATTTTTAATTTTATTTTTTTATGTTTAACTTACTCAAATCAATCAGTATTTAACGATTCGGGCCTCAACAAGCTCACTTTACAGACAATATTTACAATAAATTCGTGAAAAACGAACATGAACAACTCCTAAAGTTCTTACTTAAAATTATTTTCAATTGCTTTGTATGATAATGAGGGGGAAAGTAAATCAATAAAATCTATGCTATTAAATCGGTCAACATTTCATAGGATTTCATTTATTAAATTAAATTGGTCATGCCATTATCGAGCACTTTAGAAGGTTAGCATTTTCATTTAACAATAATTTACTATGAAATTTTAAAAATAGTCTTAATTATGAAGACTTTTCAAAAATAATTTTTCAAAACAAAAAAATAAAATAAAATTCATGTCATATCCTTTGTTCTATAGCTCTTTTTGAATGGTACATTACTTTTTACTCTGTGCAGCATAAAAAATTTTTAAGACAAAATTATTTCTGAAAATGACCTTATAACTAGAATTATTTTTTAAAGATTCTGTATGCCTTTCACACACATTATAGTCCCTAACAATTTAGATCATATATTATGTTGTAAGCTTAACTTTAATGTTTAATTACCAAAAAAAAAAAAATTAAATAAGACTAACATATATATCATGTCATCTTATATCTTCAAATCAATTAAACATAGTTATAATTAATTACTAATTAATAAATGAATAAATAATATAATATATGCATAATTATTTCACCTATTTTTTTTCTTTTAAACTATAATTAGGATATGTCAACTTAATCTTTGGATAAGAAGTTGACATATTATTAAAAGTGATATGTTTCAATAAACAATGGCCACTAAAATGACCAAATTTATTTAAAAGTTGAAACTCTGTACTATGAGCCCATGCAATGAAAGCTGCATTGATAGTTATTACCCGTGTAAAGAAATGAATCAATGTAAGGTCAAAGTTAATGAAACTTGAAAAATTTAATATTGAAAAGGAACAAACCCCCAATGGTGTACAGTAGAGAGGCATAATGTATATAGAGCCTTAGCACAAAGAAAAGGCTCTCATTCACCCTCCAACTTTGTCTTTAAATAGGTGGCTGCATAAGCACTTCTTTCATATATCTCCATATTGCTTTCACATGCAAAAGCCCTTCATCTGATCTCTTCTTCCATGGCTTCCTTGCTGCACCTTCTCCCTTTTCTTTGCCTGCATTGGCTCATTGTCACTGCTTCTGCTTCATCAAATGATCAAATTCCCAAGGTAGATTTCTTTGTAAAACACATTCTCCCAATCACACATGACACTTTTTCCTTTCTCAATAAAATTAAAGAGCACTTAGAGTGAGATTCAGTAACTTGCAAAAGATTAATTAAACGAAGCATTTAAATAACCCCATGTGGTTGATATATAAAATTTCCTGGCTGTTCCACCCCTCCCTTGGCAAGCAAACATACGCCCTTACAGTTCTATTATTACAACTGAGATTAATTATAATGCAATTTTCTGTCTTGGCAGCCTTATGTAGTTTATATGGGAAGTTCATCAAATATTAATGTAAATGAAGAAAATGCAGAGTTGGCTTATATGCAGCTCTTATCTTCCATCATCCCAAGGTTACTTTTCCCATCAGCATCAGATGATCAGTATTGACTATGAATATTCTTGAATTTCGTTTGAATTAGACATTGTAATGGTTTTTCTTGCAGTGAAGAGAGTGGCAGAATGTCTCTAACCCATCATTACAAGCATTCTTTCAGAGGATTTTCTGCCATGCTCACTCAGAAGGAAGCTTCTGCACTCTCTGGTAAAAAAGTTATTCTTATTCATGGCACAATATTAATTGATTGATTTAGATAAAGAAAATAAATTGGTAAAAGAGTTTGTGAACTGAGAAAGCAGGGCATGATGATGTGGTGTCGGTGTTCCCTGATCTAATGCTTAAACTTCATACAACACGTTCTTGGGATTTTTTAGAAGCGGTAGCAGCAAAACCTAGAACAAGCACTTGGTCCAACCGCAGATTTGATAATAACTTGGTATCTGATGTCATTATTGGTATTATAGACACAGGTAATCATCTTTCTAAACCCCATTTCATGAATGGAGTTCAGTTGATTTTGGATGGAATAAGGAAAGAAAAATGAATCCCTTAAAGGGAAAAGTAAAAGAATACATTTGTTTTTATTTCATCAATTATGATATTATTGGTCTAGGCCAAGTGCAAGTGTCTTTAAGGGTTCCATCAACTGTGAGTAAGAGTTGGTGGAGACCCACAAGACAATGAGAAGTAGCCAATAGACAATAGTAGGTCCCTCAACTTGAAAAAGTCCATGTGCACATTAATTATACTAGCTATCAATCATAGGCTAGTCATCACATTACCCATTCTTAAATGGTCGTTTTCATTCTTTAATATTAATTTTAAATGCTTCTCCATTTTTCAGTATAAAAGTTTGGTAACATCTTACTAACATAATAGCATTAATATATAGAACTTTAATACAAGTTTAAAATTGATCTTCATATTCCAATTCAAATTAATGAAAAGGTTATAAAATTTAATCTATCAGAAAAATTCTGATATAGATTGATTGTGATGGTCCAGGGATATGGCCCGAGTCAGAAAGTTTCAATGACCATGGAATGGGTGAAATTCCTTCAAGATGGAAAGGAGCATGCATGGAGTCGCATGATTTTAAGAAATCCAATTGCAATAGGTGATTATATTTTATTAATTATCTTTTCTTTTGTTTTTTTCTTTTGTGAAATTTTTATGTATCTCTTCTTCTAGGGCTGAATTACATGATTGATTTTGTTGGTTACGAAATACAAAAAGCAATTCAATCTTCTTGTTTCGGTGCAGGAAGCTAATAGGAGCAAGATACTACAGAACAGGATCCACCAGTAACAAGACAGCCACTCCGAGGGATTTTCTTGGCCATGGAACTCACACAGCATCTACTGCTGGGGGTGCCTATGTTGCTAACGCCAGCTACTATGGCTTGGCAAGAGGCACAGCCAGGGGTGGCTTACCTTCTTCCAGGATTGCAAGCTACAGGGCCTGCTCAGAAGATGGCTGCTCTGGGTCTGCCATTTTGAAGGCAATTGATGATGCAATTGAGGATGGAGTTGATGTCATTTCCATTTCTATTGGTATGAGCTCCCTTTTTCAATCTGATTATCTGAACGATCCTATTGCAATTGGAGCATTTCATGCAGAGCAAAAGGGAGTTATGGTCGTCTGTTCTGCTGGAAATGATGGACCTGATCCTTCGACTGTTGTAAACACAGCTCCATGGATGTTTACTGTTGCAGCTTCTAGCATTGACAGAGATTTCCAGTCTACCGTGCTGCTTGGAAATGGGAAGTCTCTCCAAGTAAGTTAAATTTGTTAACAAATTTGAGGCTCCGGTGGTATTAACCAACAGGGCCTGCATACATTTTTTTCTGAGCAAAAAAAGTAATTAATTTTTTTCTCATTTTGTCCACATAGGGTTCTGCCATTTCTTTATCAAACCTCTCCCGCTCAAAGACTTATCCTCTTGCATTTGGAAAGGAGATCGCTGCAAACTTTACCCCAGAATCCGAAGCAAGGTAATATTCACCAGTCATATTTCTTATCAATTGATTGGAATTTTAAGTAGTAGATGGTGATTCAAGCCTTCAATCCAATTAAAATTAATGTCATTGGTTGATTAAGTCCAGTTCACAATTAAATGCAGGGGTTGCAGTCCAGGATCATTAGATTCAAATAAAGTAGCGGGCAAGATCATCATTTGCGTGGACAATGACCCATCCATTACAAGGAGAATTAAGAAACTGGTTGCAGAAGATGCTAAAGCCAAAGGGTTAATTTTGATTAATGAGGTAGAGAAAGGTGTGCCTTTTGATTCAGGCGTATTTCCTTATACAGAAGTTGGCAACATCGCAGGATCTCAAATTCTTAAGTACCTCAATTCTTCCAAGTAAGATTTGTTACTTGGTTTTCTTGTTTTATTATTTTCAACAAAATTATAATAATAAATACCTTGAAGGCTTATTGGTGAGGCCAATCACTGGCTTCCACAAATCTTGAATATGGAGCTTTTGCTTTGGCTTATTAAATACGTAGAATCTACTTTAAGAAAAATCTTGGTAATGGGAATCTTTGAAGGACTAACTTATGACTGAAAACCAATCTAAATTTTATCCTTACTTAGAGCTTTCGATGTCAAAAATTATTCTTCTTAACATGTCTTTTGATGCATAAGTTAATATAATCCTATTCTTTATGCATGAAAGAGTACAGATATACTTGTTCACTTTTTAAAATCATCTACACAGGAACCCAACTGCAACGATCCTGTCAACAGTTGATGTTTCAAGATATAAGCCTGCACCGGTTGTTGCATATTTCTCATCCAGGGGTCCAGGAGCACTTACAGAAAACATTCTCAAGGTTATAGACTTCCCTATACATAAACCTAACCTTAACATAGATGGAAAATTGGATAAATCAACATTACTTCTGAGATTTTTTTACTTCAATTTTGCCTTCCAGCCTGATGTAACTGCACCAGGAGTTGCTATTTTAGCTGCAGTTGTACCAAGAGAAGGGAGTGGTCAGGCTGGCCAGAAGGCAGCCAATTATGCCATAAGATCTGGAACATCCATGGCTTGCCCACATGCGACAGGAGCTGCTGCATTTGTTAAATCAAGGCGCCATAAGTGGAGTCCTTCCATGATCAAATCAGCCCTCATGACAACAGGTAAACTTTAAGCTTAAAATTGTATTAAAATGCTTCTTCTGATGTTCAATTAATTAATTTATTTTCCTCTAAGAGGTATTCAATCAAATTGTTACAATTTTATGCAGCAAGCGTGTACGATAACATTAGGAAACCAATGACAAACAGCTCAGGCTACTTAGCAAATCCACACGAGATGGGAGTTGGAGAAATCAACCCACTTAAAGCTCTTAATCCAGGATTAGTATTCGAGACACGGACCAGAGATTATTTCGATTTCCTTTGTTATTACGGTTACTCAGAGAAAGTCATTCGATCTATGTCCAACACAAAGTTTAACTGCTCAAAATCCAACATTGGAAAGCTCATCTCCAACATTAATTATCCATCAATCTCCATAAGCCAACTTGAAAGGCATAGAGCTGTGCCCAGAACAGTCAGAAGAACAGTGACCAACGTTGGATCACCAAATGCTACCTACGTTGCAGGAGTGCATGCTTCTTCAGGATTAGCAGTCAAAGTGTTTCCAAATAAGATTGCTTTTGTTGAAGGTGTGAAGAGGGCTTCTTTCAAGGTCTCATTCAATGGCAAGGAGGCAGCAAGTGGCTACAATTTTGGGTCAATAACATGGTGGGATGGTGGACATAATTCTGTGAGAATGGTTTTTGCAGTGGATGTCGAATAACTAGATAACTATAATTAATTATCTCAAGTGTACTCTATCCTAATTTCATCATTGATGGGAATGATTGATTAATATATGATTCTTGTGAATGTGAAGATCCTTCCTTTTTTTTTTCTTAAATTTAATTTTGTAATCTTTTATTTGATGATAACGATGATGTTTGGATTTTCATGATTCAATTCCTAGTACAGATTAACATTTCCAATCTATTTCTTGGTTCTTTAATTTGTTCATTATCAAAGATATAGAGTAAGAAACAAACGTCAAGACTAATGACATTGTTATTTTATAATTTTACATTATTCTTAAATTTCAATGCAAATTTTTTATTACCAAAGTGGGGCGTAATGATATAAATAAAAGAGGGTTTCGATCTCTTTTAAATAATTAAAAAAAAAAGTCATCATCTTAATTGAGTCAAATCACATTGATAATTTTTCATATTTAATTTTAATTATTATTTAAAAAGAATATTTAAATGAAAATGACAAAGTACGGACAAAACCTTGTTAGTTGATCTAGCCTGAGAATTTGTTGACAAGCGGAATCCGAAATCTTTCGAAAATGCTGCTGAGC
Organism: Boswellia sacra; assembly: GCA_013180625.2. Taxonomy (NCBI): domain Eukaryota; kingdom Viridiplantae; phylum Streptophyta; class Magnoliopsida; order Sapindales; family Burseraceae; genus Boswellia; species Boswellia sacra. The sequence continues at coordinate 145,928 of SNVD02003021.1, read as the reverse complement.
TGGACATCTAACACACGTGTCAAAACAACATCCATCAAAAACAAGACCCAAAATCAAAACCGACCTTCGGATCTGCAAAAGAGTCAACGGGGCCCTCCCTCTATATAATGACTTCGCGCATCCAAATTTGACTCCTCCTCCAGATCCTCCCTCGCTCTCTTCTCTTCTTCTGTTCTGACTCAGGAGAAAAGAGAGAAAGAGAAGAGCTGAGCTGAAGAAGAAGGGAGCGAAAGAGAGACAGGATCTTCCCTATCCGTACAGGTATGCGAATATTCTTCTGAGATTCTCTCTCTATTTCGTTCTTTTTGGTCTTTTTCTGACCTGTTCTCGAATTTTTTTTGGTGGGTTTTTGGCTAACTCTACAAAGTTAAAATTTTTCCGAGTAGCCTTGGCTAAAGTAGGTTTTTTTTCTTGGAATTATGGACTTCTTTGCTGACTGAAGTTAGTTTTAAGCGATGTGGGACAAGGGTTATGTGGGTTTCTTTTCGTAGATGTTTTATAATTGAATTCTCTTACCTGGCTGTTTGCTTAGTCTCTGTCTTTTTTAAGACAGTTGACAACTGTTTTGACTCGTCAGAGGGTTTAATGTTTGGCAAAGTTGAATAATTGAACTAAGTTAAACATGGTGTTAATTCAACTCATGAGTGGCCTGACTTGGTGGTGGGTTTAGATGGGCATGCTAGGGTTTTGAATAGGGTTGCTGTGGATGATTACCGGAACTCTCTGGAATGGATCTAGAACTATGAATACATGCGTTATTATGCGTTTGAAATTGCTTTTCATTCCTCAGAAATGATTTCAAAAGGTCAAAAGTGTTGTCGCTTGTAACTAAAATGAAAAAGAGAAATGAAGTTGTATTTGTGTCTTTGATGAAAGGGTGATTGAGTTTATTTTTCAAGAAATTTCAGAATGTGAATGTTATGCAACAAGGCTAGAGAGTTTTGAGGTTCATTCTTTTGGTATATATGAGAATTTTCGACATGATTACTGTTTTTCATCAATTAAGTTTATATAATATGTTATTTTTAGAGTTCTCCATCTCCTTGTGCCAAATCACGAACATGTATTATCTGCCTGGATGGCATTGTTTAGTATTCATGAATAATTATTCTTTATATTTTAAAAATCTATGAATTTGTTTAAATGTTTAATTTCTTTATGTGTTTTACTCATCATTTGCATGGAAACAGAGAGCCATCTCTGCTTTGTGTTGCAAACTAAATTTCAAGTAATTCTCCACAAGTCTAGCTCCGATGCCTGCCCTTAAAATGAAGGATAAATCAAGAACAGCTTCTGTAAAAGAAGTAAGCTGTCTCCATGTTACTCGGAAGTCAAGTAAAATGTTCAAGACTACATGTTCTCAAGTACGGTTATTTAGTGAAACAGCAGAATTGGATAAATCAACACAAAGTTGTGAAATTGGTAAGTCATAAAAGCTTTTTGTTATGTGCTGAGAAAACTAAAATAGGGTAAATAAACTGTAATGCAAATATAACTTAGGTTAGTCTGCTCTATTTTCAAGTTATTGTGGAAGATTTTAATAGGTTGTAGCTGTAGCTGTAGCTGTGCTAGTTCTGATGCTGTAAAGGATCCCATCACCATTTAATTGAACATGCTTGATGCAGGGTCCAGTGAAGTTGAATATTCCGCCATGGAAAATGGGAGTAATGAAGACCTTTGTCATAAAATGCTCGACAATGGAGAATCTCCTCCTGTTCAGAAAGCCAAAGATCATTTATCCCTTAAACGAATGGTAAAGGAGCTAATTGCTGTCATGGGCACCTATATTTTATGTGTGATCACGCTACAAAATTTTATGACTTAGTTTTATGCATTCTTGCTCTTCTTTTCTCAATATGTCATAGTTGCCATGTGTCAGGGTCAATCAGTAATTGCAACCAAAAGGAACATTAACTTTTTTACACTGGAACTGAGGTTGCGAGAGTAAATTGCATTTCATTGCTCTCTCCCTATAAGTACTAGTTTGAGATATAAGTACTGTGATCCAAATAAAGAGGCTTTGTTGCTCTATTCTTTTCAACTAATTTTGACTGTTGGCTCTCATGATTAAACGTTGCCCCGGCTGAGTGTCTTTTATGAATCTAGTCAGTCGAAGCAGTTGTGATAATCGTTAGGTAGTTTTATCGTGTTTAATTTTTTTTTTTTTTAATTGGCAGGATTTTCCACCGTTTGCATGTCAAACAAATTCAGAAACAATATTCTCTCCTGTTATAAATTCCAGTGGCAGTCATCTCAAGTCAAGTTCTCAGGATGTTGGAGGTAACATCTGGAATTCATGCTAAATGCCATATTCATACGTTTTTCATTTATGGTGTTGGCATTATGATCTGGTAAAGAGAACTTTATAGGAGGCCTTTTAAGTGTTATGTACGTCCCATGATAGTAAAACTAATCTTTTCAATATTTCATTGGATCATGAAAATAGTTTATTATCAGTCATTATGATTTTTGTGACAGAAATGATGCTTTGAATGTTAAGCTTCCAACTGTTCAGTTTTATTAAATTTCAACCTCATGTTGTAGCCTTATTTTAGAGGTTAGATGTTAGCATATCATAAATGTTCTGTTTCTTACGGATACTCCTTTTTATGGTTTTTGGCACAGTAATTGAGTTCCTTTATCATTGTGCTTTTACCTATACTTTTGCATGCTTGCTTTCTCATACTGTGTTAGGGTGTGAAGATGGTTCTGCTGTTCCAGAAGTGATAGGTGATGACTATGATGGTTGGAGCAGCATGTCATCCACTGATCATGCTTCTCATAATTCAGATTCCTATATCTCTGACATGAGTGTTCCTGCATCCATTTATGGCATTGCGGGATTTGAAGATATTCTAAGTGATAATCTCTTCACTGAGTCAGATTATTTTGGGCAAAATTTGATGCTTGATATGACTGAGGGATGTATAAATTTGCCTGCCCTTGAGGAGGAACCATTAGAGACAGTGAATATCCATTTTCCTGGATCTTGTGAGGATCCTTCAAAGAACTCTGAATATTCTTGGTTCCATCAAGTGAGCCACCAGATGAAACCTGCTGATCAAGAACTTGATGTTAACTCTAGCTCTGTCAGTTTAAACGAAGCAGATTTTGATGCTCAATTGTTCATTAGAAATTTTCTGGACCTCTCTGACATGGAATCTGACCTGTTACCAGCATTGGTGCCTAAGGAAACCTGTGAAAGGAAGCATGTTACCTTAGTTCTTGATTTGGATGGTAAGATGATTGCTTACTTGGTTTTAATCTAAATTTATGTACATCAGGTCATGGCATTTGTTATTTAATTTTGATTATATAATTCCAACATGTCATCATCTGAGGTTATTGTCATTCTTTAGCAAATCCTGAGTTACATTGTTATATGGCCAAATGCGAAATTTAGCAGGAGGTATTCTGAAAAATCCTTGTTTTTGTTTTGAGTCATAAAATGAAGTTGATAAGACCTTGTAAGTTTGGTTACAAGCAGCTAAAAAACTGAAATTTTTTCTTCGGCTATCCAAGTTTTACATGTTATAAAACTCTTTCTTTTCTCCTATTTTTCTCCCATTAAGGAAGTGGGCAGATATGTAAAAGGATTTCCAAAATTTAATATGTTCAAGCTTTTGGATTAAATACTTTTTTTTTTTTTTAATCATGTATGTAAAAGTTTTTCCGTTTTATGAAGTTTTAGTTAAACACTTCTGAAGTTTGGTTGTATTACGTGGAAAGCTTGGTTTCATACTTGCTCGAATATTACAGAAACACTTGTCCATTCCACCATGGTACCTTGTGATAATGCTGACTTCACCTTTCAAGTTCGCTTTGACATGAAAGAGCATACTGTATATGTTAGACAAAGACCCTTCCTCAGGACATTTTTGGAGCGAGTGGCGCAGATGTTTGAGATCGTTGTTTTCACAGCCAGCCAAAGCATTTATGCTGAACAGCTGCTGGATATACTGGATCCAGACAAAAAGCTTATTACTCGACGTCTGTATAGAGAATCTTGCATATTTTCTGATGGTAGCTACACCAAGGATTTGACAGTTTTAGGAGTTGATCTGGCAAAAATAGCAATTATTGATAATTCTCCTCAGGTATTTGTTTACCGTCATTTTTTTTCCCTTCCAAATTTCATGTTGCCTGTTTCTACTCTTCTATTTCATTTCAAGTTCTTGGCCCTTTGTGTTTTATGTTCAGGAAACACCTCATGTTGGTTGGTTGGTTGCATGAATTAGTGGTGAAAGATTATAGTGAGATAATCCTTAGTTGAAGTGTGTGAGCATTGTTTTCATTATAGATCATTTTCCGGTCTAGCCCACTTAAGCTGGGTCTAGGGAGGTAGTTTCTGGATAAAAGTTCCACCTGTTGGCTTTTGGATGAAGTTGCCAGGAATAAGACATAAAAATGTGCTGTTGGAGAATTTTACCACTGTTAGCTAATTATATTATTTTGGTTTCAACCAATTATATAATTTTGGCTTCAACCCTTAACTTTGTTAAATCTAGAAATTATTTTTATTTGAAATTGGTAGAATTGCCTTTAAACTTCGCTTGAATTCAATGATGAAGACGTTAACTGTCAGTCCCAAAGCTATTTCTTTTTTTTTTTTGAACTGAGTAGTAATTCAGTGGTGAAAATTGCAAATTAAGTGGGTCTGAATTTGTAGTAGATGGATGAGATACATCATATCAAGATCTACTTAAGACAGTCTATCAGTGTTTTTTTTTTTTTTTTAAAAAAAAAGTAAAATATATTTTCTTCTAGTCTAGATTTCTGAAGTTTTAGTCACATTTTCATTTCAGGTGTTCCGATTGCAAGTGAACAATGGTATTCCTATTGAAAGTTGGTTTGATGATCCATCAGACTGTGCTCTAATTTCGTTAATCCCCTTTCTAGAGAACTTGGTTGATGCTGATGACGTCCGTCCCATCATAGCAAAAGCATTTGGTGTCACGGAGTAGTAGCTTGCATCTGATCTTCCTTAATTGAAAAAGTGGATCTCTATCTCTGAGGAGAAAACCACAAACTTGAATTTTCCTATTCATGTGGATGTGGTGAGTTGTCGCCTCGCCCAAAGCCCAAATCTTTATTTATACTATAGATGTATAGCTAGTGTTGATTTAGCTAAAATAGTACTTACATCCTACCCTGGTAGTTTTTTCATAGATGTCTAAGTAAAGAGTTATAGTTGCTGGTGTCTAGAGAGTGCATGTCTTTTTGGAAGATGGGTGATCTGTAGTAAAGTTAGAAATCATTGTATATACACGATTTCATAGTGAGATAAAATCATTTTTTCTGTTTTCCTATTCGTCAGTGGGGCAATCTTCCAATTTTGCTTTAGCATAATAGTTGTATTGGTTACTATCCATTTTTCTTGAAAATTCTACTGTATTGATGTAAAATATCAAATTTACCGATAATCCTGATGTTGTAAGCAAGATATTGATTAGTTAATTTAAGCCCTTAAATCTCCTTAGAAAATAGAATTCAAGATATGTATTTTATATGCTATTTTTCCAATATTGAATTACGCGACAGTTTGTGTTTTTGGGAAGTTGTTTCATTTGATTTTTGGGGTAAGCATTCCATTTGGAAATGATTTAAATGTTATAAAATTAATCTGCAATACCTCTTGTTAGTGAAAGCTGATATTTCCAAATTGCCTATAAAGTAAATTACTCTTAACAAATTATACGATTGTATAAAATGAAATTAGTTTAGTTCTGGATAAGTACTAAGATATAATTAAAAAAAGGGTTCTTTAATTTCTAATTGTCTTCCAATGGATCAATTTGTATGTTAAAACAATAGTATCAAGAAATAAGGTACCAGCAATTATACAAAGATCCAATTATGATTTTTTTTAAGTTTCCTTAGGTTTTTTCTGCAGAAGGGCTTATAGACAAACTATGATAAGATCCTGGGAAGTATTTGATTAGATGATTGACTCTTCTAGGTTGCACCGGATAATGGAAATCCCTTTTGCTTGATAATTAAGAAACACAGTTAATTAAGAAAATTGACTTGGTAGTCAATTTAATACTGCTGAAAAGGGTTTATCAGGAAGCGTCACAAGGAAAATTACAAACCAACATATTAATAAGAAATTATCCTTTTCAGCACAAAATAAGATGGAGGTTACAATTTGCCGAAAATTGACACATAAGCAGGTGTTTGGGTCTACTGGAAATTCAAACCTATAGTGAAGTTGCAACCATGGATTTAACTGTCATCGTTGAAGAAAGAAAACACAGACAATGCCAAGTCACAGTCAATGCTGCAAATGATTCCAATAGAAGCATGACGAATGCACTCACTATACATACAATTTCCACAACAGAAGGGGAAACTAAGGACTTCCTCAGGAGAAATTCAATCAGCAGTAACAATAAGCAAAGGGAAGATGTTTAATTAAGTACCAAATTTTAAGTTGAGTAGAGTTGATACCGGATCTTCGAGATATGGCTCTGATACCAATCTGATACCAGATCTTCGAGATATGACTCTGATACCAAATCTGATACCGGGCTGCTGGATTGTAATAGATCATGATAGGATCTTCAAGTTGATTATCAACTCAACCAATGGCTGGAACAAATAAAATGGAACCTAACAAACACTCTTTGAAAGGGATAACAAGCTCACCACCAAAGTGAACACCAATGGGATACAGATAATTCACTACCCAAGGATGTAAACCAAGGATATAGGGCTTAAAGGGATAACAAGCTCACCACCAAAGTAAACACCAATGGGATACAGATAATTCACCACCCAAGGATGTAAAACCAAGGATACAGGGCTTAAACTAACTCACCACTCTATGGAATCCACCAAGAGATACAGAGTTAAGGAGAAATCAGTATAAACACTGAAATTTCACTCAAATTCGAATTCAAAACTTCACTCCCTTGAATACACAACTTTAGAACTTAAATAACTTGGAACAACCCTCCAAGCATAGGTAAAAGACAATAATTAAATGATTTCAACAATTACAGCTCAACTACTACATTGACAACTCATTTATTAACTAAGACTCATAAGTAAACTCATTAGGTAATAAAGGCACAACCAACTAAGCTAGAAATTCAAATTCCAACCAACTAAGCTAGAAAATTCAAATTCTAATGTGGACTTTAATGCAGCATTCATTATGAACCAGCTGTGAAGAGATAGTCATAGATTCCTGCAGACAACTCCAAATGACACATTGACAAATGTGTTAGAAAGCTGACTTCAAGATCTTTTATAGCCACAAATCTTGACATTTAATTGTCTGCACAGCAATACCAGTTCTTTTACGAAATTATCACTCATTCTGGTTCATGTACACTCCTGACCATTGTAATAATTTGCACCCCTTGATGATCTATCATGAATCCCATGGATTGCAACATTCCTGTGTCAAGCTCCCCTGGTTGAGAAAGACTCGACCTCGAGTCTTGGTTGTTGTTTTCACCAAGATAAGGACTAAGGTCAGGGACATTGAATGTGTTGGAAACACCGTAATGCTCAGGTAGCTCAACTTTGTAAGCATTCTCTCCAATGCGTTGTAAGACTTTGAATGGTCCATCAGCTCTAGGCTTCAACTTGGCATATTTGCCTGGAGGAAACCTTTCCTTTCTAAGGTGTATCCACACTAGATCTCCTTCTTTAAACTCAGCATACTTCTGATGTTTGTTTGCTGTAGCTTTATACTTCTCATTTTGCTTCAAAATCTTCTCTCGAACTTGTTCATGCAACTTCTTGATGTTCTTAGCCCTCTCCTCTGCATCACTGCTAAATTGAGTTTTGGAAGGAATAGGAGCTAAATCCAGAGGACTTATTGGATTCTTGCCATAAACAACCTCAAAAGGACTATGACCAGTGGTTTGACTTGATGATCTGTTGTAAGCGAACTCAACTTGGGGTAAAACAAGATCCCATTGCCGTAAATTCTTACCAACATAACTCCTCAGAAGATTTCCCAAGCTTCTGTTGATAACTTCAGTTTGTCCATCTATTTGAGGATGATGAGATGAACTAAAGGTAAGTGTAGTCCCTAGCTTTTTCCAAAGTGTACACCAAAAATGAGATAAGAACTTTGGATCACGATCTAAGACTATGGTCTTAGGAATGCCATGCAATTTCATAATCTCCTTGAAATACAAATCGGCCACATGAGTCGCATCATTTGTCTTGTTATAAGGGACAAAATGAGCCATTTTAGAAAATCGGTCAACCACCACCATGATTGAATCTTTGTTTCGCTATGTTCTAGGCAATCCCACCACAAAATCCAAGCTAACATCTTCCCATGGATCATTAGGAACAGGTAATGGAGTGTACAAACCAGTGTTCTGCCCATGACTTTTTGCCACATGACAAATTGTACACCTCTTCACGTGCTTCATCACATCCCTTTCCATCTTCGGCCAATAGAAGTTTTCCTTCACAATAGCAATAGTTTTGTCTCTCCCAAAATGACCGCTAATGCCACTGCCATGTGCTTCATTAATGATTAATTCTCTCAAGGAACATTGAGGAATACACAATTGGTTTGCCTTGAGTAGATAACCATCCTGTAAAACAAATTGGTTAGATGAAAACTCATTACAGTTACTCCATATTTTGCCGAAATCTGGATCACCCTTGTAAAGCTCTTTTAAAACCTCAAAACCAACAACATTCACTTGCATAGAGGTCAGCAAAGAATGTCTTCGGCTTAATGCAGCAGCCACCAATATTTTGAACTCCAGATTTATGCTTGATGGTAAAGTTGAAAGCTTGAAGAAACTCTACCCATCTAGCATGTCGAATATTAAGCTTCTGTTGGCTGTTGATGAACTTCAAAGCTTCATGGTCAGAATATAGAACAAATGGTTTTGGCAAGAGATACTGACTCCAATGCTTCAAAGCTCGACAAATAGCATAAAACTCTTTGTCATAAGTTGAGTACTTTTTGCGAGATGCATTCAATTTTTCAATAAAGAAAGCAATTGGTCTGCGTTCTTGGCTAATAACAGCACCAGTACCAATATTGGAAGCATCACATTCAACTTCAAAAACCTTGTTGAAATCTGGAAGTGATAAGATAGGAGCTTCTGTCATCTTCTTTTTAATCAGCTCAAAGCTTCTTTGTGCATCTTTCGTCCAAGTAAAACCATTACCCTTTAAGCATTCAGTGATTGGAGCCATTATAGTACTGAATCCTCCAATAAATCGACGATAAAATGAAGCTAACCCGTGAAAATTTCGAATGTTGTGGATTGATGGAGGAATCGGCCAATTCTGAATTGCTTCAATCTTGCTAGGGTCCATCTGAATTCCATCTTTTGAAACCACATACCCCAAGAAAATGAGGCTTTTGGTGAAGAACTCACACTTCTTCAAGTTGGCATAAAGCTTTTCACTTCTCAAGGTGTGAAAACTTGCTGAAGATGATCCAAGTGATGCTCCTCATCTTTGCTGTACACAAGTATATCATCAAATATACAACAACAAACTTGCCAATGAATGGTTTAAAGACATGGTTCATCAACCGCATAAATGTACTTGGTGCATTAGATAGGCCAAATGGCATCACCATCCATTCATAAAGGCCATTCTTTATTTTAAATGCAGTCTTCCATTCATCACCAGGTCTCATACGAATTTGATGATAGCCACTTCGAAGATCAATTTTTGAGAAGACAGTAGCACCATGAAGTTGATCAAGAAGGTTGTCAAGCCTCGAAATAGGAAATCTGTAATTAATTGTGATCTTGTTAACAGCCCTACTATCAATGCACATTCTCCAAGAGCCATCCTTTTTAGGCACCAAAAGAGCTGGGACAGCACAAGGACTCATGCTTTCCCTCACTAACCCTTTAGTGATAAGCTCATCAACCTGCCGTTGTAATTCTTTGTGTTCTGTGGGACTCATTCGATAGGCTGATTTATTTGGCAACACAGCACCTGGAACAAGATCAATGCAATGTTGTATGTCTCTCATTGGAGGAAGGCCTGGTGGTATCTCATCTGGTACAACATCATGGTATTCTTCAAAAAGATACTTCATCTCCAGAGGCGATTCGTTACTAACTTCATTTTCTTCTAACAACAAGAACACATAAATTTCACTTCCCCTCTCCAACTCTCTTCTACATTCTATTTGGATAAGCAAAGCATTTTCCTCCCCTTTAGTAGGTTTAGGAACACATTCTAACTTTGAAGGACCCAAAATAACTTTGACCCCATCTTTAAAGAATGTATAAGTATTCCTATAGCCATCATGCATTACTCTCCTATCATACTGCCATGGTCTACCAAGAAGTAAATGACAAGCATCCATAGGAACAACATCACACCATATTTCATCTTTATACTTTTTCCAATAGAAAATGAAACAAGGCAGCGTTTGTTTACCTTGATCTCGTTATCTTTCCGCAGCCATGAAATCTTGTAAGGTTGAGGATGCTTCTCTGTTTGAAGGCCAAGTTTATCAATCATCTCCGTAGACACCACATTTTCAAAGCTGCCACCATCAATAATAACATTGCACACCTTACCATGAGAAGTACATCTGGTATGGAAGATATTTTTACGAAGCCAATCATCTTCTCCTTCTTGGGCAATATTCAAACTCCTTTGAATAATAAAGAGAGAATCACCTTCATCTGCATAAGTGACTTCCTCTTCATCAGCAAATTCTGGATTACTGAAATTGATCAGGGCATCTGTCTCTATCTCTTCATCACTTTCTTCCTCTACTAGTGCTACAATTTTACTATTAGGACACTCGGAAGCAATATGTCCATAGCCTTGGCATTTGAAACAGCGACGGGAACTAGCATTTGAAGAGCTTTGGGCTTGTTTGGAACTATTACCTTGCTCATTCTTTGAAGAAGCTTTTGGGTTTGTTTTCAGACCTGTTTTAGGCTTAGGATAAGAACTACTGCCACGATTGGGAGTGCCATCGCGATTAGCAAAACGAGAGTTGCGAACGTGTGCCTCTTTAAGCTGTTTCTCCACTCTAAGAGCAAGCCTACACATATCGTTGTAGGACCAGTAGGGTTGCAATTGGACCACATTGCAGATTTCAGATCTCAATCCCCCAAGAAAACGTGCTATGGTTTGTTCTTCCGGTTTGGTCAGATCGCATTTCATCATCAAATTATCAAATTCTACCACATACTCTTCCACAGATAACTCTTTTTGCCTGGAATTGTGAAACTTAAGGAAAACATCTTGCCTGTAATTTTCAGGCAGGAATTTCCTCTTAAGCTCTCTTTTCATTTTCTCCCATGTCAAAATTCAACCTCTGCCCTCTCTTTCTCTTTGTTTCTTCAAATTCTCCCACCATAAAGAAGCATACTTCTTTAGCTTGATTGCAGCAAGCTTGACTTTACGAATTTCAGGCACATTTTTGTATTCAAAAATACGCTCAACCGTATTAAGCCAATCAATGAACTCATCAGGATGCATTCTTCCTTCAAATTCTGGAATGTCAACCTTCACATCAAAATCTTGGAAGAAATGATTTCGTAATTCATGAGGAGGAGGTGGAGTGCTATCACTAGATGCTTCGCTACGCTGATTGTGAAACGGATTATCATCATCATGGACTGCATTTTCCCATTCGTCACCATTTTCACCCCTATCTTCTTGATTTTTCATTACCTCCAAACGTTGCTGGACTTGCTGGAGCTGCCGCCTGAGATCTTCAATGATCAAATCTCGTTCGTCTCTTTGAGGAGGAGGCGGTTGGCTAGTAGAAGCAGCCTTGCGAATGCGACTAGCCATTGAACCAAAAGCTCTGATACCAAATCTGATACCGGATCTTCGAGATATGGCTCTGATACCAATCTGATATCGGATCTTCGAGATATGGCTCTGATACCAAATCTGATACCGGGCTGCTAGATTGTAATAGATCAGGATAGGATCTTCAAGTTGATTATCAACTCAACCAATGGCTGGAACAAATAAAATGGAACCTAACAAACACTCTTTGAAAGGGATAACAAGCTCACCACCAAAGTGAACACCAATGGGATACAGATAATTCACCACCCAAGGATGTAAACCAAGGATATAGGGCTTAAAGGGATAACAAGCTCACCACCAAAGTAAACACCAATGGAATACAGAAAATTCACCACCCAAGGATGTAAACCAAGGATACAGGGCTTAAACTAACTCACCACTCTATGGAATCCACCAAGAGATACAGAGTTAAGGAGAAATCAGTATAAACACTGAAATTTCACTCAAATTCGAATTCAAAACTTCACTCCCTTGAATACACAACTTTAGAACTTAAATAACTTGGAACAACCCTCCAAGCATAGGTAAAAGACAATAATTAAATGATTTCAACAATTACAGCTCAACTACTACATTGACAACTCATTTATTAACTAAGACTCATAAGTAAACTCATTAGGTAATAAAGGCACAACTAACTAAGCTAGAAATTCAAATTCCAACCAACTAAGCTAGAAAATTCAAATTCTAATGTGGACTTTAATGCAGCATTCATTATGAACCAGCTGTGAAGAGATAGTAATAGATTCGTGCAGACAACTTCAAATGACACATTGACAAATGTGTTAGAAAGCTGACTTCAAGATCTTTTATAGCCACAAATCTTGACATTTAATTGTCTGCACAACAATACCAGTTCTTTTACGAAATTATCACTCATTCTGGTTCATGTGCACTCCTGACCATTGTAATAATTTGTACCCCTTGATGATCTATCATGAATCCCATGGATTGCAACACTCCTGTGTCAAGAGTGTTCAAAAACTGATTCAGTCCTTGCTCCAGAAGATCTTTATGACCTGGGACTACCTCTAAGGGTACTTATTTAGCATTAATCTTTTCCTTTAAAGAATCCTTTAAAGATTTTTATTAACAATTCTTTTGGATAAGTTATATCCTTTAAAGAATCCTCTTCTTTCTTTCTTACCAGCATAATAGAGAATATGTCTGTACATAATTCAAATAAAAACCCCAAATGAGTCTATTTTGAATGATGGAAGGGCATACTCGAGGCTGAGGCTTGGGAATAATTGGCCTTATAACGTATATACAACTCTCTTATCTAAGACTGAATTACTTATAAAATATGGTACGTCCGGAATTGACTCAAAGCTGAGGATTTATTGAATTAAATTAAAATAATATGATTATTAAAGGTAAAACTTGATTTCTTCCTTAATATTGGAAGAAATTATACATATACATTGATTATTGTAATGTAAAATTTACTTTCCGCTGGTTTATTTAGTTATCCCTGGGCTGGCGATTTTTAATTTAAAAAAGAAATGGCCTTGATTTATTTACTTTTTCCAAACTAATTAATCAAATAAATAAATCACTGCACTTGCAATCGCAAAATGCAACCCTAGTGCAAAATCCTGAGAAGGAGAAGAAAAATGGTGTTGGCGCCTGAAACTCGGCAGCGACTCTGTGAAAGCTTTCTCCGAAAGCTATGCCTCCCCCCTGATAAGCATTTTTTCTCCGATCGTTCTCTGGCAAAGGTCGAGACAGGTCTCGCAGTCCTACTCCTAATAGAGGAACCCGTCGTCCAAAGCCCGATTCCTCTCTCCAACTGTATCAACTTCATGAACCACCTCCACCCTAACTGGGCCCCACGCTCTGATGCTGACTCGCATGCCCACATTATGTTCCTCTGTGTGGAGTCCAACTCTATCCTGATGGTGAAGGATGATGAGGTATACAAATCAAAGGATATGCTACTGCTCCTGGAAATACTTTTTGAGGCCTTCAAGTTTCCTTACTCGGAGGAGAATCGGTACATCATGAAGAGTATACTGCGCATTCTCTGTGTTTCAGAGAATTCCTCAGATGTGTTTCTACATTCAGTTTCTCACTTGATCTCTATTCTTGAGATGATTTCCATTCGCCATGATGCAAGAGATCATATTGTTAACCGTTATCTTTTTGAATCAATTGCGCTTATTGCGAATTGGGCAATGGCATGCCAGACTCAGAGTCAGACCCGCATGGATCCAGAGGTAGTATCAGACTTGGAAAGAAGCATTATGTCCGAAATGATAAAAATTATAAGCATAAGCGGTCCTGTGAGTGATTTGTTGGTATATGCATACCAGATAATCGCTCAGTTCATTGAGTGGAATGCCCCATCCTTTATCTGCAAACATCAACATTACCTTTTTGACAAGGTCTCATCTCCTGTTTTATGGTACAAACCTCAACTTTTCCCAGGACTTTTGCGTCTGCTTCAGGCCTTCATTCATAAAGTTCCACGTGAATTTGGAGCTCCAACGGCATTTAGTTTACAAAAAGGAAGACTTGATCATGTGGTTGGAATTTTCAACATGCTCGTTTCATCTCCCAGTCATGATCAACTAGGCTTCTATCTGCTGAACAATCTCATTCAAAGTCTTGAATATGGTGACATTTTTGGGTGCATCCCTCATGTCTGGAATGTACTTTTTATGCGTCTAGAAGAGAAGCGCACGGTCAAGTTTGTTAACTCTCTTATGATTTCCATGTCGCTTTTTATAGTCAAGCATGGCTCTAAGAAATTTGTGCAGTCACTGGATGGACTTATGCCTTGGCGCTATTCATTTTGCCCAATGTTGGAGCAGGTTTGGATACCAAATCTTAAAATGTTCACTGGAGCCCCTGAAGAGGTTAAGTTGGCTGCGGTTGCTTCAACCATGCTCCTTTGCGAATGTCACAACTATTTAGATGATCCTGCTACTGCTTTTAGTCTTTGGGGCGAATTGCTGCGCACCGTTATTACCTTTCTTTGGCGGCCAGAGGAGTATAGGATTGATGATGCAGAATTGGAAATGCCAAATATTCCAAAAAACGTTGATTGTATTCTTTACTATGCTGGGAGGAAAGGTGAAGAAGATCTTCTAAATAGTAAACCTGATCCAAAGGTTTTCCTTTCTTCAACCTTAGGAGCTCTTATATTTAATCGATAGTTTAACTAGTTTCATGTCTAGGAGCTTTTTCGATTATACGTAGTTAAGTAGAAATTATTGTAATATTATGATTTCAAAGTGAAGTAAACTCCATTTTGTGTTCTCCTTTTCATCAGGTGGGGATATCTTCAAATTTTACTGGACACAACAGTTGTCTTCGTATTGATGGAAAATAGATTGAATTACATGACATTATAGTTTCAGGAATTTGTTTCTTTTGCTGTTGGATTAAGCATTTCATTTTGAAGTGAAGTTGCATATATCCATCGAATTAATGTCGATACCTTTTTCTTAGTAGAAGCTTTGCATTTCCAAATTGCCGATAAAACAAATTGCTTTCTAACAACATATGACATGATTCAATTAAATGAGATCACATTATAAGTACTAAGATAAAATTAATTAAGAGTTCTGGGAATTGTGTCAACCATGCCTCTTTTGAGTAAAATTATAAGCAAGGAGAACAGCCGGTGAGCAAAAATCTTATGGTTATCTATCTTGGAGTTCAGACGGTTAAACCATAGCCCTTTTGATTGCAAAATATATCTACCAACTACAATTAAAAGTGCCTGCTACACAAAGACTTGTAGACAACAAGTTGATTAGGTGAAGAACCCCTGTAAACATGTATACTTACCTACTGTCTGCTAATTATGCACAATGAAATTGACATCCAAAGCCAAGGAAGCTGTCATGCAGCATAAGATCCTGAAGTCAGATGAATGACCTCTTCGTCTTCTAGGTTGCAGCAGCAAAGTTATGCGGGGAAAAACATATTAACATTAATGATGAAAACAATGATGAAGGAAGACCGTTGGTCAATCAGCTATAAGTACGACATAAAATATGAATGTGCTACATAACCACAGAAGAAGCCTGCATTCCTCAGTAAAGAACATAGATGGACTAACAAGTATATTTGACATAAAACAATGCATCCCTGGTGTCTCGAGGCCCATTGGATATTTAACTATTGCTGGAGCGAAAATCCTGGATTTAAACCTATTTCTTCATTAAAAAAACACAAGAGAATACCAAGTCAGTCTTATGCTACTGCCAAAGGTTTAGCAGTAAGCACCGAGCATCAGAAGAAAATTACAAAGTAACATAACAAGCAGATATTAATAAATCTTCATTGAATTTCAGCACAAGATAATGATGAAAATTACAATTTGCTGAAAACTACACTCTAACCAAGAAAATATGGTGTGCTGAACAAGAGTTATTTACAATAACACTGAGAATTTACCATCCCAAAGTCAATAATTAGCACGATAAAATCTGAACTCCATAATCAAAGACACCTTGCTGTCATGCAACATAATATCCTAAAAAGTCCTGCAAAAAGATAATTATAAGACCTCTCCTAGATTACAAAGTCAAAATTAGCTAGATGAAGAAAAAGAATGATATCCTGAGCAAAAATAGAAGGATAGTGTCGTGTCATTCAACCATAACATTTTAGTAGGAGACTGGCTGCAGAGATCAGGAAAAGTAAATATAAGATATACTTTACATATATAGCCACAGAAGGAGCAAGAATTTCCCAGCAGATAAAACAGGACTAGCAGGCAAATTTGCAATAATGATGCTGTAAAGACTACAACAGCAAGCTCTATCATGAATGCACTATAGATGCTCATTCAATTTCTACAACAGAAGAGGAGAGGCATTCCACAGGAGTAATAAGCGGGAACATATATATTGGTCAACCGGATGAATTCAGTCAGCAGTAACAATAATTATGACCTAATAATAAAACAATAAGCAAAGAGGAAATACTTAGTCAAGTATCAAATTTTAAGTCAGTTCCGCAGAGTATCCAAAAGTTTATTCAGTCCTTGATTTGCTGGCTCCAGAAGTCTTTTGATGATCTGGGAGTATCTCCAAGGGTATTTAGCATTAACCTTTTCCACAGATGTTATCAACAGTTCTTTTGGATCAGATATATCCTTTAAAGGATCCAGTTCTTTCGTCCCAGCATAATAAAGAATATAATTCATGTTTTGCGCAATCTCTGACATTTCTCGTTCCTCTTCAGCCCTA
This sequence comes from Boswellia sacra, assembly GCA_013180625.2. NCBI lineage: Eukaryota > Viridiplantae > Streptophyta > Magnoliopsida > Sapindales > Burseraceae > Boswellia > Boswellia sacra. Next base: position 128,928 of record SNVD02003021.1, on the reverse strand, counting down.
TCATCTTCTGGCAGTGAAAGAAGGGTGACAATGCTGCCAAGCATTTCAGCCCAGATATTAACAGCAGCAGGATGTAAAAGGGCTGGAGATTCAGAGATGAGCCTGATTGACGCCACAGCAGTCAACTTAATTTCAAGTTCTCCAGTGATCAGCTTAAGAGTTGGTATCCAGAACTGCTCCAAAATTGCTAAAAATTCAGACTGCCTCGGAGAATCATCCAAAGTTTCCACAAGTCGTTCAGGACCATACTTGACCAGAAAAAGTGACATGGAAATCACAAGAGACTTGACAAACTTTAAAGAAGACTTGTCTTTCAGGCGCACAAAGACGACATACCAGATGTGAGGCATAAAGTGATGAATCTCATCGTAGTGAAGGCTGTCAATAAGAGTATTTAGCAAATAGAATCCTTGTTGATCATAGGTTGAGGACAAAATAAGCATGTTGAAGATAGCAACGACCTTGGCAAGCATGTTGGCAAGCATGTATTCTTTTGTTGGCCTGGCATGTTTCCTGATGAAATGAGGCAACTTCTGAAAGAAGGCCTGAAGCAGGCGCAAAAGTGCTGGAAAATGTTCAGACATGTACCATGCTCGAGGTGATGAGATTTGCTCAAAAAATAGATGGTGCCGACTTGCAAGTGGTTGGCTACTCCACTCAACAAATAGAGCAACAATCTGGTATGCATATGGCCACACTTTAGTTGAGGGACACTGGCTGATCAAAGAAAACATTTTAGGGATAATGTTGCCTTCGAAAATTGATACCAATTCCGGTTCCGTTTGGGACTGAGATTGAAATATCCGCTTGAAAAGAACAGCAATGGACTCAAACAGATAGTGGTTAACAAGTGCATCTGCATGAATGATGACGAAAATGTGTTCAAGACAAAAGCTAAAAAAACGATTAGCTGCCAAACCAACCTCCCTCGAAATCTCAGAAAAACAAAGGATCCGCATTACACACTTCATAATGTACCGATTCTCCGGATGAGGCTTGCAGGGGACCTTGAAGGCGTGGAAAAGGGCTTTCAGAATTGGCACCATATCCTTGGATTTGTACACCGATCTTTCCTCATCATCCTTTACCATCAAGATGGAGTTGGACTCGGCACAGAAAAACATAATGTGGCAGTCGTCATCATCAAAGCGCGGAGCCCACTTAGGGCGGAGGTGGTTCATGAAGTTGAGGGCCGTGCTGGCGTCGTGTACAATCTGATCTTGGACGGAGGGTTCCTCCAACAGGCGTAGAACCGCAAGACCACCATTCTTGACACTTACCAAAGTTTCAATTGCGTCGTCGCAATCGTAATCTCCGGATGGACATAACTTATTGAGGAAGCTTTTACGGAGTCTCAATCGAGTTTCCCGCTCTGATAATGAGCCCATCTTTGAAATTAATTAGTATAATGAATGCGACCGATGTAGGTTTTTATGGAGCGAAAGAGGGTTGAGTTCACGTTCAGCCGGACCGGAATTCACAATCGTTTGATCTATACAATTCTTTTTTACATTTTTCACAGAAATACGTAAATTAAATTAAATAATAAAAATGCATAAAAAAGCAAAAAATGAACGCATTACGATAGAGGCTACTTTTGATATTTTGTACTTTAATATGGAAACCCCTGACCTAACCTAATTGTATTCTACACACCCGTCCCAAAAAAAAAAAAAAAAAAAAAAAAAATTCTATTATTTAAATTTCAAAAATTTTTATTCTATTTATAGGAAGTAAACCATTTGTACCCAAAATTTTTATGCCTCTACTCGGTATCCTTTTTTCATCGTCAACTAATTTACACAAACTTCATCAAAGGTTTACCATGCTTACTAATAAAAGTTACAGAAATCGAATATTTTATGTATATTATTTAGATCCATGTATAAGTACATATTTACAAAAAATTACAAACCAACTTCATTAATTTGTGGTGACAGCCTGTAATTACACTATTGAGAGAAAACAGAGAAAATCATATCTTAACACTTCCTTCCCTTCAAGTAGTAATGTATATTCATAACAATCAGCTTACTAAGTAAATAATAAAATTGAGTTGAACCCAGAGCTTTGGTGAACAAATCTGCAGGCTATTGAGTGGTATGTACGTGAGCTATTTGAAAGAGACCTGCTTGAATTTTCTTACCAATAAGATGACAACTGATTTGTATATACTTTATTCGTTCATGGAAGACGGGATTCGAAGCTATGTGAATGGCTGCATGGTTGTCACAATAAAGAATGGCAGGTAGGGAATGTTCAACCTACCTTAACCAAATTATTTCACAAGTAGTTGTTGCCATAGACCTGTACTTCGCTTCTGCGAAAGAATGTGAAGTTGTTATTTGCTTCTTGTCTTCCAAGAAATCGTTGTGTCCAAGCAAGATGCAATATCTAGTTACCTATCATTGTGTATTTATGCATCATGCCCAATCAACATCATAAAAGGGTCGTAACTGAACTTGGCTACTTGCTGATAAAAAAATCCCTTGACATGATGTTTGCTTATTTATTTGCTGCATTCAGGTGTGGTGTGCGAGATTCATCCATGAACTGACTTAACACATGTACAACATACACCAAATCATGCTATGTAATGGTTAAGTAAATCAATCTTCCAACAAGTCTACGATATGAAGAATAATCTGTCAAAAGTTCTTTATCCATTTCATTGAGCTTTAAATGTTGCTCTATTGGAAAAATGAATACCTTTCTTTGAGTGAGCCACCTCAGTCCCCAAAAAATACTTCAAGAGCACTAAGATCTTTAAGTTTGAATCGATCATTCAAGAATTTTTTGAGTTCCTGAATTTTCTGCAAATTATTTCCAGCCAAAATAACATCATCAACATACTCCAAAACTGCAGTAAAACTACCTCCATCTGTCTGGACGAATAATGAATAATCAGCCTTAGATTGCTTATATCCAGTATCATTGAGAGCTGAAGAAAACTTAACAAACCATTGTCTTGATACTTGTTTTAAGCCATATAATGATTTGTTAAGTTTACATGCCCTTGTCTCTCCTTTTCGTCCATAACCAAGAGGGAGGTCCTTGTAAAAATCTTTCTCGAGATCTCCATGCAAAAAAGCATTGTTCACATCCAATTGATGAAGATTCCAATTTCTAACAGCAACAAGAAAAAGCAAAACTTGGACTATAACCAATTTCGCAAAAGGAGCAAATGTCTCTTTGTAAACCATACCTTCAATTTGATTGTGTCCTTTAGGGACTGAGCAGGCTTTGAATCGTTCAACGGAACTATCAGGATTATATTTTATTTTGTAATCCCATTTACAACCAACAGATTTCTTGCCAAATGGTAATGGAGGTAGTGCCCATGTTTTATTAGCTTTAAGAGCAATAATTTCTGCTTGTATGGCATCTCTCCATTTTAAACCTCTAACAGCTTTAAAAAAATTCTTATGCTATGTTTTGTTAGGAGATTGAACACTCCTACCGCAGCTCAAATAAAAGACAAGAAATAAATTGTTATGTTAGAAATAACAATTTGGGTGGCACTGCCCTCCACAATAAATAAAATAGACAACTTGGGCGGCTCAGCCTTACCACAGTAAATAAATTAAAGGCAATTAAAGAAAATAAAGACACAAATATTTAACGTGGTAAAACCCTCAATTTGAGGGAAACCTCCACGGGACAAGACCGAAAATATTTCACTATAAAGAAAAATATTACAATCTCTCTCACAATTAGAATGGAGGAGATTACAAGGGAGGAAGAAGAGAAAAGCTTAATACATAAGCTTGGTACACTTGTAAGAGGGGGAGGAGGCTTTATTATATAGCCAAGCCTCCCCACCTCTATTTTATTTCCCACCGATGTGGGATTGTGTGAAGGCAGTGTGAAAGGCAAAATGCCTTCACACCTTACACTTCACATTCTCCCACTTGAAGGCATTTTTCCTTTCAGTCTTGTCTCTATACATGCTGCTCACGTCTCTAACAGGCCACAAGACGTTCTACACCAGATGAACTTGTCAGCATTGATTGGTTTGGTTAATGCATCTGCTATGTTGTCCTTTGTGTGGATTTTCTGCATATCCACTATTCCATCTTCCACTACTTCTCGTACATAATGATATTGAACTCCTATGTGCTTCGTTCTTGAATGAAAGGCTGGATTCCTTGCAATATGCAAGGCACTCTGACTATCACAAAATAAAGAAATCTTCTCTTGTTTGTGCCCGAGTTCCTCCAATAACCTTTTGATCCAAACAGCTTCCTTGCAAGCTTGTGTGGCTGCCATATACTATGCTTCTGTTGTAGATAGAGCCACAACAGTTCAAAGTTTGGATACCCAGCTCACAGCACCTCCTGCAAGTGTAAACACATAGCCTGTAGTGGACTTCCTTTTGTCAATATCTCCAGCAAAATCTGAATCAACATAGCCTCTGACAATGAACTCTGATCCTCCATAGCATAGTGCAGCATCAGAGGTTCCTTTGATGTATCTAAGGATCCTCTTAACAGAATTCCAATGCTCTCTTCCCGGATTAGCCATGAATCTACTGACCGCTCCCACTGCTTATGCAATGTCTGGTCTTGTACAAATCATAGCATACATTAGGCTCCCTACTGCTGATGCATACGGTACTCGAGACATTTCCATCCTCTCCGCTTCATTGCTAGGACTCATACTTGAGGATAATTTATGATTAACAGGAAATGGGGTAGAAATTCGCTTACAATCTTGCATATTGAAGCGACGCAAGATTTTCTTCAAGTAGTTCTTTTGAGATAGCCAAATCTTCCTGTTTTTTCTGTCTTGGTAAATTTGCATCCCTAGAATCTTGTTTGCCGGTCCTAAATCCTTCATTTCAAATCCCCTAGCCAATTGTGCCTTTAATTCTTGGACCTGATCTTTGTTAGTGCCTGTTACCAACATATCGTCCACGTACAACAGCAAAATGATAAAGTCTTCCTCAAACCTCTTGTAATAAGTACAATGATCTGAACTGAGTCTGTTGTACCCAAGGCTAATGATGAATGAATCAAATTTCTTATACCAACACCTTGGCGCCTGTTTTAAGCCGTACAGAGATTTGGTCAACCTGCAAACCAAGTTTTCTTTTCCTTCTTTAACAAAACCTTCCGGTTGGAGCATATAAATTTCTTCTTCAAGTTCTCCATGAAGAAATGCAGTTTTTACATCTAACTGCTCTAAGTGTAAGTCAAAAGTAGCACACATAGCCAAGACTGCTCGAATTGTTGTAAGTCTTACCACAGGAGAGAATATCTCATTGAAATCAACTCCTTCTTTCTGAGCATATCCTTTGACCACCAGTCTAGCACGATACCGCTCCACTTGATCATTCCCATCACGTTTGATCTTGTAGACCCATTTGTTTCCGATGGCTTTTCTTCCATGTGGTAGTGGCACAAGATCCCATGTCTTATTTTTGTCTAAAGCTTCCATCTCTTCATGCATTGCTGTCATCCATAGAGATGCATCAGAACTTTTTATAGCCTCCTGAAAGGTTGAAGGCTCCCCATCTTCTGTTAGGAGACAGTATGCAACATTGCTCGCCATCACATATTCTGAGTGCCAAGAAGGTTCCCTTCTTTCTCGAGTTGATCGACGGACTTCAGGTGCTTCAGACTCGACTGTTTCTTGATCATCGTGTTCTGGTATTGCTTCAGAAGAAACTATTTCTTCCTGTATTGATACAGTCTCAACATTTTTCTTCGTGCTATCACTTTCTTCACATTTAAACATGTCTTCTATCATCCCTCTGATGACAATCTTAAAGTAAGGATGACAATCTTATGGGCAGTAGGATCCCATAAGTGATACCCCTTTACTCCATCAGCATATCCCAAGAAGATACATTTCCTGGATTTTGGATCCAGCTTCGTTCTTTCTTGGTCATGATACATCACATAAGCAGGACATCCGAAAATATGAAGGGAGGAATAATCAGTTGGCTTACCGGTCCACATCTCCATAGGTGTCTTCATCTCAATTGCTGTTGATGGAGACCTATTTATCAAGTAACAGGCTGTAGTGGCTACTTCTACCCAAAATGTCTTAGGTAGACCCGCAGTCCTTAGTAACGCTCTCATTCTTTCTGCGAGAGTTCTATTTGTCCGCTCTGCTACTCCATTTTGTTGTGGTGTATAAGCAACTGTCTTCTGCCGTTTCACACCTTCTTTACTGCAAAAAGCATCAAATTCCTTGTTGCAGAATTCTCTCCCATTATCTGTCCTCAAACACTTGATCCTTTTTCCGGATTCAAGTTCCACTTGTGCTTTGAAGGCTTTGAATACAACATCTGACTTTTTCTTGATGATATATACCCAACATCTCCTAGAATAATCATCCACAAACAATACAAAGTAGTTTGCTCCTCCTAGGGACGTAACCGGTGATTCCCAAACATCAGAATGAATCAAGTCTAGAATGTTTTTACTCCTAGCAATAGATCTGCTAAAACTCAGTCTACTCTGCTTGCTAATAACACAATGCTCACAGAATGGTAAACTTACAGTTTTGATTCCAGGAAGCAGTTTTCGATCAGAGAGAATCTTCAAACCCTTTTCGGACATATGACCAAGTCTTCGATGCCATATCATAGACAATTCTTCTCCAGAACTAGCAACTGCTGTTTCTGCCTCCTGAACCGTTTCTCCATGGAGCATGTATAGGTTAGCAGCAATCTTTTCTACCTTCATCACCACAAGTGCGCCTCTGACAACCTTCATGATCCCATTTTTCGTATGGAACTCACATCCGAGGTCATCCAACTGTCCATCGATAGCAAATTTTTCTTCAAGCCAGTCACATGTCGTACATCTTGGATAGTGCGAATCGTACCATCAAACATTTTTACTTTGATGGTTCCAATACCAGCGATTTTTAAGGCATGATCATCACCCATGTACACAGACCCTTCTGAGATAGGTTTATATTGATAGAACCAATCTCTTCTAGAAGTCATATGCCATGTTGCTGCTGAATCAATTAACCATATATCAGCAAACTTTTTCTGCCTTCCACAACTGTTGTTGCCTCGCTGCACAAGATTTCGCCATTCCCTGAAGTACTTGGTACACAACCCTGAGATCCTGACGACTCAGATTATTTTCCTTTGCTATTTCCCTCTCCATTCTTCTTAAGATGCCAACACTCGTTTTTCACGTGCCCTTGCTTTCCACAATGGTAGCATTTAATAAACTTCCTTCCTTTAGACTTTCCCCTGTTCTGATTGTGACTCCCACTGGAACCACGTTCCCTTGATCTCCCTCTGTTGGCGGATAAAGCCTCTGCATGTTGAGAAGTCATTATTCTGTCTTCCTTGTTTTTACGTCTGCTTTCTTCTTCTAAGACAGCAGCCGCAACATCATTAAAGACTAGAGATGACTTCATTGAACCATTTGCCAAGTTGAGGATGAGATTATCATATGAATCAGGTAGACTCTGAAGTAGAAGCTCAGCACGTTCCTTCTCTTCTATGTTATGCTCCATGGTTGAGAGTTGAGAGAATAACGTCTTCAAAGTGTTGATATGTTCAGTCACCGGAGTGGTTTCTGACATACGAAGAGTGTACAGCTTCCTTTTCAAGAAAATTTTGTTGTGTAGAGATTTGGCTTCATACAAGCTTGTCAAAGTATCCCAAATCTCTTTTGCAGAGTTTAATTCTTGAATACTTGACAGCACTTCATCTGCAACTGCTAGATGTAGACTTGCCATCGCATCACCATCTATCTTCTCCCATTTATTTTCATCTTGCATATTTTTCGGTCTTCCATCAATTGCTTCAAGGCAATTTTCTTTTCTCAAGATAGCCTTTATTTTAATTTTTCATAGCCCAAAGTTGTTTCCATCGAACTTCTCTATCTTGAATTTGGCTGCCATTTGTCTTGCAGTGAACAGTACCGTATATGTGAACAGTACCCTTGAATAGTATCGTATACGTGAACAGTAACAATATCCGTATACGTATACCACTGCTAAACAGTAACCAAGAATAGTAGCAAGTGCCGGTACAATTTAATATACACCAGAAAAGCTTCCAGGAAACACTGGAGGGGTCACAAGCGGTCCCACTTAAAATCCAGTCTCCTTAGACTCTTATCGTCTTTTTGACAAAGCTTTCCTAGACATGTATATAACCATACAAGTAATCACTCACTGTCCTAACCCTTGACTCTGCCTTCACAACCTTGCTCTGATACCACTGTTAGGAGATTGAACACTCCTACCGCAGCTCAAATAAAAGACAAGAAACAAATTGTTATGTTAGAAATAACAATTTGGGTGGCACTGCCCTCCACAATAAATAAAATAGACAACTTGGGCGGCTCAGCCTTACCACAGTAAATAAATTAAGGCAATTAAAGAAAATAAAGACACAAATATTTAACGTGGTAAAACCCTCAATTTGAGGGAAACCTCCACGGGACAAGACCGAAAATATTTCACTATGAAGAAAAATATTACAATCTCTCTCACAATTAGAATGGAGGAGATTACAAGGGAGGAAGAAGAGAAAAGCTTAATACATAAGCTTGGTACACTTGTAAGAGGGGGAGGAGGCTTTATTATATAGCCAAGCCTCCCCACCTTTATTTTATTTCCCACCAATGTGGGATTGTGTGAAGGCAGTGTGAAAGGCAAAATGCCTTCACACCTTACACTTCACATGTTTCAATAGAAATGGAAGTTATGAAAGCCTAATCAGATGGGGATAATCGATTATAAGAAAGAAAATTAGACAAAGGATAAGAACTACCATTCGATGTTGTCATTGTTGATTTCGACGATTGAACGGTTCATGATGGAAGTCTATATTGAAGATGAAAATCAATATGCAAGTAACTACGAGGTCTACTAGAACGCGTTAACTTGCGTTGTGTATTTGAAGAACCAATTTCATTTGAAGCTGGAGGTAGGGATGAATTTGAGACATTATTTTCTATTGAGATATCAAGAGGAATGGGCAAAACTGGATCATTAGATAATTCAGTCACATTAGAGAAAGGAAATTTATCTTCATGAAATATAACGAGAGGTGAAAACAATTTGAGTTTCAATGTCATAGACATGATACCCCTTTTGGCCATATGGATAACCAAGAAATATACAATGAATAGAACAGGCATCAAATTTCAATGGTTTTTGTGCATGTGTATAAGCAAAACAGAGGCATCCAAATGCTCTGAAAAGGGTGTAAGATGGTTTACATTTAAATAACATCTCATATGGCGATTTTCCAGATAAAATGAATGAAAAATTTCTATTTGTCAAATAAGTTATTGTTAATATAGCATCCCCTTAGAATTGTGTTGGCAAATTGGCTTAAAAAATAAGAGCATGAGCCATGCTGAGAAGCTGGCAATGCTTCCATTCAACAACCCCATTTTATTGAGGATTAGAATTACAACTTAATTGATGAATAATTCACTTTTCTGAAAAAAAAAATTCAATCAATTCAAATTCTTGGCCATCATCACTTTGTATGGTTTTAACTTGTGAAGAAAATTGAGTTTTCAACAAGTTGAACAAAAGATTTTAATAAGTGACAAGTTTTAGATTTATGGCAAATAGACCCAGGTGCATATTGTATAGTCATCAACAATAGTAAGAAAATAATATGCTCCGGATAAAGAAGATGTCTTATAACCTCGCCAAATATCAACGTGTAGTAATTGGAATGGAATAATAAAGGATATAGAACTTAAAGGGAATTTTAGTCTTGATTGTTTAGCCAAAGGACAAACCAAACAATCTTCTACATGTGAGGAATTTTATCTCTGAAACATTATTGGACAAAAAAAAAATACAAAACTTTATTCGAAAGATAGCCTAGCCGACGATGCAAAGTTGAGAAGAGATAAAAGTTGTTGATTGAACAAAGCTTCTTGAGCATCAGTGAGATAACATAGACCATCCTGTTTAGTTCCCATCCCAATCATCGTTCTCAAGCATTGGTCCTGTAAGATGTAAAAGTGAGCAAAAAAAGGTTATTGAGCAATGAGAATTTTGGGAAAGTTTGCTGATAGTTATTAAATTAAAGTGGAATGAAGAAATACATAAAACATTGGTGAAGGTCAAGGATGAAGAAAAATAAAAGAGCCAACATGTGTTACACAGCAGGCTAATGAACCGTTAGGCAATTTAACACGTTGTCCTTGTACTAGAAATGAAATAGTTAAAAATGATCGTGAACAAAAGATGTAATCCATGGCCTCACTGTCAAGAATTCATTTGGTATTTTTAGAATATAAAGAGAGGCAAAGAATTTTACCTGACAGATTGGACATTGTAGGTATGTTACCTACATGATTTGCCATGGTAATAGGATTGTTGGCATTGTTTAGAAGGTTCAAGAGTTGTTGATATTGCTCTTGCATGAAAGAAAAACCATCGGTTTGCTCTTTCTTTTCTAAAGAAACATGATTTGCATTGCTTTTCAGTTTTGATTTACGGCTTCAATAATCTGCAGGAAATCAATGATAACATTTTTCAATTGTGTGTCCAACCCAGTCACAATAATATATAATAAATTGTGTTGGAATAAAAAAGGTTTTAAATTTTATGAGTTATAAAACCTAATTGTGCACGAGTTACAAAATTCATTGCATGAGTTACAAAGTTTAATTTCATTTGTAGGTTACATAATTTATAAGCACATTATGTTATAGGAGTTACACTATTAATCATATAGGTTACAATGTCTAGGTACACTAATATATAAGGAGGTCTTTAGATTCAATTTTTAGAGACTAATCATCAAAGCCATCACTCCCCCATTTTCAATTCTAAAATTCTATAATTTTGCAACTACGACTTGTAAGACTGGTTCATATTCTTCCGGTAATCGTGCTCATCGAGGAGAGTGGCTGAAAGCTATTGGGTTGTATCTTGGAGCCCTTGAGGATCATCTTTTACCCGCACGAAGGGGAGGACTCTTTAGCTTTAGGACAACGCTTTATGGGTGCCTCTCATAGCACAGGCCAGATTTTTCTAACTTGCTTTTATAGTTTTTATGTTTGTTATTTATTTTGTTATTTGTTTATTTAATATATTTAAAAAAATATTATTTGAGCATGTGTTATTTGGTGATTTAATAATATTTTTCTAACAATCTAAAGCCAAAGATTAATCACTCGTTTGTTTTGATATTCATATATATTTTATAAATTTTAATTTGTTTACTCTAATTATATAATTTTGTGTGTATTTATTATAATATAATATTTAATTAATAAATCATTGCTTGGTTTGATTTAATATATATATATATATATATATATATATATTATTGCAAGGTGACTTACAAAGTATTTTTCTACATATCATAATTATTTCTTAAAGTTTGTTTTAAATTCATTTAAGACTTGAAGTTATGTTTGCAATAAATAATAAATTATTTAGACAAAATTTGAAATTGTTAATACATTAAATTTTATTTATAAAACTGAACGTTACATTTTTTTATATATTTAAGTTTCTGTTACAATTTTTAATGCATTATATTTTATTTATAAAATTGAAAGTTACATTACTTTTATCTTAAATATTTAAGTTTCTATTACAACTCTAAAGTATTTATGATATTAAAGTTGTTATAACTTTTATTAATTTATTAGTTTTAAAAACTCTAAACAGTTTTATTTTGCTTTCAAATTTAAAATAGTTATTTAATTTAATTATCGGTTACATATATTTCGTAAGTGTCTAATAATTGTTTAATTAGTTTGAAATTTTTATTAATTGCTTATTGAATATTTTGTGACATTTATTTTATATATTGTGCGCAGATTTATATTATTTATTTCCTTTGCTTCTAGATATTTTAGTGCAAAGATAATGAATAAGATTGAGGAAGCAAATAGTATAAAACCTGAAAAATTTAATGAATAAAATTTTAGGAGATGGCAAAAACAATTGAAATATTGGCTCACTGTTCTAGGTTTAATTTCTGCTATCGAACCAACTAGTCAACCTAGTGAACTATCTAGTCAACCTAGTGAACCATCTAGTCAACCTAGCAATACATCTACAACCCACGAAGTCTCTAGTTCCACTTCTACTTCCATAACTCAAATGTCAAAAGAGGAGATAGATTATCATTGTCATAATAGAATATTAAGTGCTTTATCATATCTTCTCTATGATGTTTATGAAACTACCAAAAATGCCTTAGAATTGTGAAACACTCTTGAAGCTGTTTATGGGATAGAAGACACTAGTCTAGATAGATTTACTGTTTCAAATTTTAATCTTTATAAAATGGTAGATTCTAAGCCTATTAGAGATCAAATTCATGAGTTCCAAGAACTTTTGAGAAGAGTTGAGAAAAATGGTATGAATCTTAGTGAAGATTTTAAGATGTCATGTTTAATAGAAAAGTTACCTCCTAGTTGGTCTAATTTTTCAAAATCTTTAAAATATAGACAAGGAACTTTTTTCATGACATAAGTGATTAACTCACTTACAATTGAAGAAAATAATAGAGTTGGTACTATTAATCAAATTGAAAGTACTAAAGTAAACTTAGTTGAAAACACAAGGAATTTCAAGAACAATAAGAGAAATGGTTTTCAACCTAGGAGAAGGAGCTTTAAGAATAAGAATAATCAACATAATATGTTTAAGAATTCTAAAGGCAAAGGGGATAGGATTTGCTATGTTTGTGGAAGGTCTAATCATGTGGCAAAGGATTGTTTTTACAAAAAGACAGAAGCCTACAAATCTAAGCCCAAGCAACATCATAAAGATCAAAAGGATTAAGTACATGTCCTGGAAGAAGGAAGTCCAAGTGAACCAAATGAACCTCTCATTAGGTATAATAATTCTAATTCTTTGAGTGTCAATTTTACTTATGAAAATAATGAATGGTGGTTAGATTCAGGTGCGAATATTCATGTTTGTTTTGATAGAAGTTATTTTAAAAAAAAAAAATTATCATAACTCAAGTGGAGGAAGTATGACCCTAGGCAATAATACTACTGCAGAAGTACTTGGGATTGGAGATATTCTATTGAAGATGACCTCTGAAAAGACTTTAATTCTCAAGGAAGTGCGTTATGTTCCTGAAGTGAGAAGAAATCTTGTTAGTGGGTCTTCTTTAGTTCAGCAAAGACACAAAATTGTTTTAGAGTCCAATAGAGTTGTAATCTCTAAAAATAATGTATTTATGGGTAAAGGTTATGTTTGTGATGGTTTATTTAAGTTGAATAATTTTTCAAGATCTAATAAAGTTTCCAAAGTTTTTAATATTGAAACTTCTAATATTTGGCATGGGAGACTTAGACATGTATCTTTAAAGAAAATCAAAAGAATGATGGATCTTGACTTAGTGCCTGAAGCTATAATTGATTTTAAACATAAGTGTGAGATTTGTGTTCAAGCTAAGCAACCTAGGAAGCCTTATAAGTCAATTGAGAGGACAACCCAAGTTTTAGAACTTATACATAGTGATGTTTGTGATTCTAATCTATCACCAATTAGAGGAGGAAATAGATACTTTATAACATTTATTGATGATTGTTCTAAGTATTGTTATGTATACTTGATTAAGACTAAGGATGAGGTAATTGATAAATTCAAAGTATACAAAAATGAGGTAGAAAATCAATTAGATAAAAGAATTAAGAAGCTTAGATCTGATAGAGGAGGTGAGTATACTTTAAGTGCTTTAAGTATTTTTTGTGAAGAGAATGGTATTATTCACAAGTTAACTCCACCTTAGTCACAACAATCTAATGGGGTTGCTAAGAGAAAAAATAGAACTTTGATGGATATGGTGAATTCTATATTGTTAAGTTCTGGTTTACCAGATAATTTGTGGGGGGAAGCAATATTATTCGTAAGTTTTATATTGAATAGAATAACGATTAAGGACTTAGAGAAAACTCCTTATGAAATTTGAAAAAGAAGAGTTCCTAATCTTAAAATCCTTAAAGTGTGAGGGTGCTTAGTTAAGGTTGATATACCTAAGCCTAAGTGAAAGAAAAGAGGATAAAAAACAATAGATGCAGTTTTTATTGGATACGCCCAAAATAGTAGTGCAAATAGATTTTTAGTTATAAATTCTGAAGTTAGTGGAATATCTAATAACACAATCATAGACGCTAGAGAAGCTACTTATTTTGAAGATATTTTTCCTTTTAGAACTAGAGTTTAAAAAACCATTTGTGGTCCATCTATTTCAATTGATAATGAGAAAACACTTACTAATTTATCAGTTGATGAATCACAAGTTGAACCTAGGAGGAGTAAAAGACCTAGAAAAGAAAAGAATTTTGGAGAAGAATTTTATACTTACTTGGTAGAAGGAGATCCTAGTTCTTATAAAGAAGCTATAACTTCCATTGATGCACAGCTATAAATAGTGAATTTGAATCTATAATTCAAAACAACATTTGGGTTTTAATGGATCTTCCACTTGAGAATAAAGCAATAGATTGTAAATCGATCTTTAGAAAGAAGTTGAAATCGGATGGTTCTATAGATAAGTATAAAGCAAGGCTAGTAGCAAAAGGATTTACACAAAGAGAATGAATAGACTATTTTGATACTTACTCACCAGTTTCTAGTATTACAACAATTAGGATTTTGATAGCTTTAGCATCTATACATAATTTAGTTATTCGTCAAATGGATGTAAAGACCGCTTTTCTAAATGAAAATTTAGATGAAGAAATTTATATGAAACAACCTGAAGGTTTTATAGTGAAAGGACAAGAACACAAAGTTTATAGGTTAGTTAAGTCTCTTTATTGTCTAAAGCAAGCTCCAAAACAATGGCATGAGAAGTTTGATGAAGTAATTTTAAGTTATGGATTTATGATTAATGAACATGATAAGTGCATATATTATAAGGAGATTAATGGAGTACACGTTATTTTGAGTTTATATGTAGATGATATTTTGATTTTTAGATCGAACTTGGAGATAATAAATGATGTAAAATCGTATTTGTCTAGAAACTTTGATATGAAAGACTTGGGTGTAGCAAATATGATTCTAGACATGAGAATAAAAAGACTTCTAAGGGTATTACTCTAGATCAAAAAAATTCCATTGAGAAAATGTAAAAAAAGTTTGGATACTTTGATTCTAAGTCGGTATCTACTCCTTATGATTCTAAGATTGAGAAAAAGAATCAAGGAGAACCAGTGTATCAATTAAGGTACTCTCAAATTATAGGATCTTTGTTATATATAGCAAATAAAACTAGGCCTGATATCATATGTAGTGGGTAGACTTAGTAGATATACTCATAATCCTAGTGAAGAGCATTGGCTTGCTTTAGAAAGAGTGTGTAAATATATTAAAGGAACAACTGATTACTCTTTATGCTATAAAGGATTTTCAAATCTTATCGAAGGATATAGTGATGCTAATTGGATTACAGACAATATAGATGTTAAATCCATAAGTGGTTATATGTTTCTTTTAGGAGGAGCAACTATATCTTGGTGTTCAAAGAAACAAACCTTGATTTCTAGAAGTACTATAGAGTCTAAACTCATAGCTTTAGACAGTAAAGAAGCTGAATGGATCAAGAGTCTTTTCATGAAAATGCCTTTGGTGGTTAGGAATATATCGTCTATTCCTATATATATATTGTGATTGTAAAGCAGTTATAGATTTGGTAAAGCAAACTCACGCCAACAAAAAGATGAGCAGACATATAAGAGTGAGATACAAGTCTGTGAGAAGTCTTTTAGGCAATGCCGTTGTAACTTTGGAGTTTATTAAGTCTAAGTTAAATATTGTTGATTAGTTAACTAAAGGGCTTTCCTTGAAAGCTACTAAAGAATTGTCGATGGGGATGGGCCTAAGCTCATAAGGGAGTCACCTAGGGAGGTAACCCAACCTCTATGATTGGAGATCCCATGAAAGAGGTTCAACAGGTAGAAACAATCCATATTGCGTGACTTATTAAGCACTACTATTATGCAGATATCTTTGAGAAGATATACTCTAGTTCATCCCTAAGGCAAAAGTGCTTTATATGTGATATTAAGGAAATGTATATTTACCTTGAATAAGTCCAAGGCAAGCATTTTCTTGCAAGGTATAGGTCACATATACCTTTGGAGGACTTACCTAAGTGAGAGTCGTCATGAGGCCGCGACTGTGAAGATTGAGCTATTTTCTAAAAACTCTCATGAGAATCATGATTGAGTGCATGGCCTAATAGCGCTAACCCGCAAAAACCAAGTCTTTGTCGATATTATGCGTGTGATAGCTTGAAGTTTGGTCAAGGAACCGAGTTCAAGACATAATTCACTCAGGTACCTCAAATAGATGCTATCAACACTAAGTGTAGGTTCAAGCTCGAAAGGCACCTATATCGATTGCATCAAAATTAATTTTTAAATTTTATGAGTTATAAAACCTAATTGTGCATGAGTTACAAAATTCATTGCATGAGTTACAAAGTTTGATTTCATTTGTAGGTTACATAATTTATAAGCATATTATGTTATAGGAGTTACACTATTAATCATATAGGTTACAATGTTTAGGTACACTAGTATATAAGGAGTTCTTTAGGTTCAATTTTTAGAGACTAATCATCAAAGCCATCACTCTCCCATTTTCAATTCCAAAATTATATAATTTTGCAACTACGACTTGTAAGACTAGTTCATATTCTTCCGGTGATCATGCTCATTGAGTAGAGTGGCTGAAAGCTATTGGGTTGTATCTTGGAGCCCTTGAGGACCATCTTTTACCCACACGAATGGGAGGACTCTTTGGCTTTAGGACAACGCTTTATGCGTGCCTCTCACAGCACAGACCAGATTTTTCTAACTTGCTTTTATAGTTTTTATGTTTGTTATTTATTTTGTTATTTGTTTATTTAATATATTTAAAATAATATTATTTGAGCATGTGTTATTTGGTGATTTAATAATATTTTTCTAACAAATTGGACGTTCCTTTTTCTTTCCCATATTTTGTACTCTCTGATGTCGTGTGTTTGAAGTTCTTTTAACTACGAGAGCAGCTAATCCTGTAATCATATTTTTGTTAGAAGACATTGCACGTTGGACTCTTCTCGAAGCAATACGAGTGAATAAGTTCGGTTGACAATTGGTAATGGAACCATCAATCGAATCTGAAAACTGAATTGCTAAGTAAGATTCATTTAGAACCATTAGAAACCTCAAGGTCTTTTGATTTTGTTGGCACTGCAGCACTTGTTTCATTTTACCACGAGAACAAGCCGGAATAGAATAAAGTGTAGCAAGTTAATACCAAAGTCCCTTCAATTTGGTGAAGTAAGTTGCTAAAGACATGGTGTCTTGAACAAAGTTATGAATCTCACTTTCAATTTGGTAGAGATATGGCTCATTCACTTGTTAAAGCCTCTCTTTTAAATCTGACCAGACTTCATATGCTTACTCATGATAAATCACACTGCGGGATGTTTCTTTTGACAAAGAATCTGACAACCATGATTTCACCATATCATTGCATGAGTCCATTGCTGAAGATAAGAGGAATTAGTTGGCTTCAATAAAGTCCCACTAACAAAGCCAATATTGTTCTTTGCACTTAATGCCGTTGTTATAACTTGACTCCAAGTACTATAATTGTCTTCATTTAAAGGCTGAGAGACCAACATAACCTCTAGATGATTAGAGTGATGAAGGAACAAAGAATGATCTGGATCTTCTTGAAAAGTAGAGAGTGACTTTTCTTGTTTGTCTGCCATTATTGGATGATTGACAATATGATAAGTTTGTTATGTTTCTCAAACAAAAAAATAATTACTGGAATGAGCAATAAAGAATGACAAACAACTAGAAGATTTGTTGAAATGATCTTTGTCGTTAAGAGAGTCTTTCACCCATAATATGTAAGAATTCTTTTACCCAAGTATTTCTCCTTGTAAAGTCGAGTGAGCTCTGTGATCACATCTCTGTTGATCTTCCTTGATGTTACTTCTGGAGTTATAGTCACCTAAACAATTAATAAATACAAAATGAGAGTTGTTGCATTCTAAGAATAATGTAAATAGACTACGTCACTGAAAGCAAACAAATAATATTACATAGACAAAAAAACCCCTTGCCTACATTTGGTAGCCATCATCCCCTGTCATGAAGTGGAACTGGGTTTCGACAAGTTTGACGATTGTGCCCGAAACTTTCACACCGCCCGCAAGTTCGAGACGAGCTAGACTCATCGACAGAAGGGATTTGATTCCTCCGAGGATGACCGGTTGGTCTCCTTATGACTGGTAATAGGACCACTCTTCTGCATACCTCCTCAGGAACCATCCAATCCTCACTAACTCCAACAAGAACAACTGGCAGAGCATATACACGTAGTAATGTTTCAGTCGTATACCAATTGGCACAATAATCATGGCACGTCAATAGGTTCATACGTTTATAAATGACTAATACATGTGCACACGGAAGCTGGTCAAGATCAAATGCACGACACGTGCATGTCCGAGCGTGCATGTCAACGATGCTAACACGGTCGTTGCCTCTCACCTCATACATAGTAAGAGAGATACCGCTAACCCTCATACGTTTCCCCTACTTTAAACGCTCCTCCATCAACTTGTTAGCCCATGATGAGAGATGTAATTTTGAGTTAGCAAATCACTGTCGACGCTCATAGAACCATTGCTGCAAGTTCGTCCGATAATAATATGCTAACAATGTCACCAGAAGGAATCGCGCATGTCACAAGCAACTGTTCATCAACTCAGCTATATTTATTGTCATGATGTTATATCGTCGGCCATGAAATTATGAACGTGCCCATCTATCGACTCCAATCTCTCGAAAATAAGTTGCTGCTACTGGCATATACGATTCAATTTGTCGCATATGATAGTTGAAATCAGTACAGTGATATGTCATTACAGCTCGAGAGTATATATCCAACAAAATCTTATCCTTGAACGTGGCCTTCAAGTTACCCTTCAGATGATGAGTGCACAATCCATGCAGTGCATGAGAAAAAACTGCTACAATAACTCGTTCAATGCTACGATGACAATCAGAAATGAAAACAAGATCTTGGACATTTTGTACAACATGATCAGGTAATTGTCTCATAAACCAATTCCATGAGTCATCATTTTCAGAATACCCAACTCCAAATGCCAAAGGGTATATTTGTTTATTTTCATCCATACAAGAAGTCAAAAATATTGTACCTCTATATTTCCCTTTCAAAAAGAACCATCAACTACGATAACTGGCCTAATTGATTATGCAAATCCAGCAATAGAGGCCCCCGTACTTATGAAAAAGTATCTAAAATGGTTGTTGTCATCAATTTATAAAGACGTTTTAGTCCTTGGGTTTGCTTTCTCAATCATGTACATGTACTGGGAGAATAGTGTGAATGATTCCTCATGAGATCCGTGAAGTTCTTCCAAAGCTGCCTCCTTTGCCCTCCATGCCTTGTTGTATGTGATATTAATACCCAATGACTCCTAGACATCAGACATAATATCCTTCGGACGATATATTCTTGAAGCCTCAACGAATTTGCTCTTAATATAGTTACCAATGACATGTGCAGTTGCCTGTTTGTGATTTGGGTGAAGTCCGGCTCCGAAGCATGTGTGATGGTTCTCATACTTTTTCACTTGGAAGAAATGTGAATCGGCTATCTTTGTGGTACGTAAACGCCATTTACAAGATTTAGCACGGCAGACAACCTCAAACCTTGTTACATTGGAGTTCCCCACCTTTAATTGAAAGTTTCATCTTAATGCCAAATTCGATAACTTCTCACGAAGCTCTGTTTTGCTATTAAACATCTGCCCAACCCCAACCTCAATCCCGTCAACTATAAACGATGAAGCATCATCGCCATCTGTGGATGATGAATGCATAATAGGCGGCATCCACCTGAATGTGTTAGCCCGACGGCTGTCATTCTCAGAGCCCAAATTAGCTTCTTCATGTCTACGATTTGCATCCATTCTCGGCTCATTATTCGACACCGGATCTTGTTGATTGTTGACCCAGGTATGGAAACCCAAGAGGGGGGTGAATTGGGTTTTTATTTATCAAAATAGATTTGTAAAACTTTTCTTGAAAGATCAAAATTATTTAACTCTTTCTTTGAGAATAAAGGTGAAGAAGATGAAAATAGAATGCAATCAAGAGAATAGAAATAAAGAACAATAAAAAGTACAAGTAAATATAAAGAGGAAAGAGATAGAGAGAGTGCAAACTCAATTTACGTGGTTCGGCAAACCTTGCCTACGTCCACGGGCTCCTAACTCCACGAGCTAAGCTTTCCACTAAGTTGTAGAAATCTTTACAACTTGCCTGATGAACAACCTCACCAAGACTTTTTGGTTCAACCCTTGATAACACCACACCAAGAGTTCTTCTTGATGAACAACCTCACCAAGGCAACTTCCTTCAACTCTTGATAACACCACACCAAGAGTTCTTCTTGATGAACAACCCACCAAGGCAACTTCCTTCAACCCTTGATAACACCACACCAAGAGTTCTTCTTGATGAACAACCTCACCGAGGCAACTTCCTTCAACCCCTGATAACACCACACCAAGAGTTCTTCTTGATGAACAACTCACCAAGGAAACTTCCTTCAACTCTTGATAACACACAACAAGATTTTTCTCAAGGATAACTATTATCCTTTACAAGAATATCTCACTCTCACTACAATACAAGAACAAAGATAATTTTTACAAAAAAAGTATAACTCTCTTCAAAGAGTAGATAAAGAATATAAAAGCTCTCTAGACTTGATATTTCTCTTGTTTTTTGCTTGATAGATGCTTCTCTTGCTCTCTCTGAATGCATGGGAGAAGGGCTCCTTTTATAGGCAAATGGGATGAACTTAATCAAGTGAAGACACCAACTCCAAATTTTCTACCCACCATAAAAACTAAAATTTTTTCTACCACTTTTGTTAATGTTTGATTTGAAATTTAAAAATCTGCAAAACATAAAAGATCTGAAAAATTGAATAAGCTTTCCAACGCATCAGGAACCAAGTCATTTGGTTATCTCTAGCTCAAGATATGGCCAAAACACCATTCGGTGCGTATGTGACTTAATTTTTCTTCCATGTGTCGGTCCATCAACTTGCATGTGTATTATGTTGGCCTTATGTTTGAAATTTGAATTTCTTCAAAGAATATGAAATCTTCTCCATTGAATTATCTTTCCAATGCCATAAGAATCAAGTCATTTGGATATCTCTAACTCAAGATATGGATAAAATATCATTCGGTGCTTAAATGAGTTGATTTTTCTTCTATGTGTCAGTCCACCGAATTGCATGTCAATTATGTCAGCCTTCCGTTTGAATTATGAATTTCTTCAAAACATATGAAATGTGCTTCATTAAGTCCTCTTTTGAATGCCGTAAGAATCAAGTCATTTTGATTTTTTTAGCTCAAGATATGTCCAAAAGAGTATTTAGTACTCATGTCAGCTACTTCCATTTATCTTTCAACTTGCATGATGATTTAGACAACCTTACACTTGAAATTTGAATTTCTTTAAAACATATGAAATGTTATCAATTGAGTAAGCTTTTCAAAGGCTTAAGAATCACGTTATTTGGATATTTGTAGAGAAATATATGACCAATTGATTGAACATTACTCATATATCACATTCCTTGAATCAAACATTGTTCTTAAACTTTGGTACCTTTAACATGTAGTCTTCTCCTTAGCTTCAACACTTCATTTTAATAAGCCTCTTCTTGATTTTATAATTATTTCAATGATCTTACTCTTGCACATAAATAAACATGTTAGTAAATCTCAATTAATCAATGTGTATTGTTATCATCAAAATTATCATGTAGCCTTAGGGCTAACACTGAAGTCCGTATAGTGGAGGAGTAGGTGCGAAGTACATTGGAGAAGGTACGGTAAACAGCACATCCTGGTTCACATCATTTAAGATCTCCGTGTGTTCATCATTATCAAAATGTGAACCGTCTACATCCTGCCCATCAACAATAAAATCATTCAAACCCTCACCCAAATTTTCAATACGAACAGTGCAATCATCATTCTCATCGTCGCCATTCTCACTAATATCGTCACTATCATCATCATAATCTTCACCACCACCATCGTTATCATTAACATTATCACTAGCATTATTAACATCAATATTGCCTAAACTCTCAAACTCTCTAATACTATCGAGATGATGTACTAATCTCGATGACACCAACGGGGGCACCCCTTCCTCATTTTCATATAATAACACAACTGACTCATGCCCTGCATGTCCTGAATATTGCTCAAACTCAATGCCAACGTCATCATTGAATTGTGGTTGTGCACAAACAGGAGTAGACTCACTTAATTGGGTGCTTTCACTTGCTGAGCGAAACATAGAGGGATGAGAAGAACTTTGTCGCCTTTGTACTGCATCGGATCCTGACCTCTGTCTTCGCTTCTCCCTATCTTCAACTTTGACAATTAATGGTGTATATGACTGTTGGTCCTCCAAACAATGTTGTATAAAAAAAACAAACATCTTTGTCCGTGTTAATAGGAGTTCGCACTAACGGAACACCCTTAAAAGCAAATTGAACCTCTAAACTCATGTTATGCTTACGAAGATGCCAACCCATTTCAGTATTAATACAATCAACCAACTCATTATAAGTAGCACACATACGAATTATCAATGGCTTCGCCCTCCCACCGGTGTACAAATAACCACACCGGTGTACAAATAACCACCATTCTCTTGCATAGTCTAACAACCATTGTATAGAATAAGTATACATAAAGTTTCCATTTCTTACATAATAAAGACATATGATATAAGGTCCGTGGACAAAAAATTATTATAAAATTGCTAACAAAAGTCACAAAAACGACATTTCTGCCTAAACACTCGACGAAACTTGACGCTAAACGCTTGACACTCGACAAGACCATAAACTCAACACGCAACACGCGACAATCGACACTCGACTAACGCGACACATATACTCAACACACGAACTCGACGAAATTTACATCCGACAACCGACATGTTCAACACTCCACTCGATGCACAAACCCGACACTCGACCTTAGACTCGACACTCGACATGACCATCCGACATGTCGAGAGCCTATCCGATACATCGAGCGATGACGCTCGACAAATCTCGACTTCTTTTTCGTCGACTGCAATACAAGAGTTTCTCAAAACGATTGTCAATTTCTAACAAATTTTGACAAAAATCGCACTATATCTAATCTTAGTTTACATATAAATCCCTGTTTTAAGCTACATAATACGGTTGACAGTTACCAAAAGAATAAATAACGAAAATATTACAACCTACTGAAATTTTCATGCCATTTAGAGAGAGATTAAGGAAAACTTTTCTTACCTTATTGCTCAACTTCAGCTGTTGAAGATTATTTCGGACAGCGCAGGAAGGAAATGAAAGAGTGACTGATTTCTTTATTTCGTCCACTTCTTTCTTTATTTTCTAAATTGAATTACGTAAAAGTATTTTAGTCTTTTTGTTAACAAAACGTCTATAGCATGAAAACTTTTCAGAATATATCCAAATTTCATTTAAATCTCCTAATTCTGTCTATTTCTCAATTTCCCCCCCAAATTTTCCCCGATTTCCTGTAAAGAGTACTCGCTCGCGAACCCTACTGTGAAACCCCTAGGAAAGAAAATGGTGTTAGCTCCTGAAACTCGGCAGCGACTCTGTGAAAGTTTTCTCCAAAAGCTATGTCTCTCTCCTGATAAACACCTTCTCGCCCATCGTTCTCTTGGAAAGGTGAAGAGAGGTCTCGCAGTTCTACTTCTGATAGAGGAACCCTTTGTCCAAGACCAGATTGCTTTCTCCACCTCTATCGACTTCATGAACCACCTCCACCCTAACTGGGCCCCGAGCTTCGGCCCAATCTCCGATGCTGGCTCTCACATTCTGTTCCTCTGGGCCGAGTCCGACTCTATCCTTATGGTGAAGGATGAGGAGGAGAGAGCGATATACCAATCAAAGGATATGCTACTGCTCCTGGAAATACTTTTTGCGGCCATCAAGTTTCCATACTCTAAGGAGAAGCGGTACATCATGAAG
Organism: Boswellia sacra; assembly: GCA_013180625.2. Classification (NCBI taxonomy): domain Eukaryota; kingdom Viridiplantae; phylum Streptophyta; class Magnoliopsida; order Sapindales; family Burseraceae; genus Boswellia; species Boswellia sacra. The sequence goes on along the minus strand of SNVD02003021.1, from coordinate 104,859 downwards.
AGTGTGTTGTGGATTCTTTGTGTTTCAGAGAATTCCTCGGAGGTTTTTGTCCATTCAATTTCTCACTTGATCTCTATTCTTGAGACGATTTGCAATCGCCATGATGCAAGAGATCCTATTGTTAATCGTTATACTTTTGAATCAATTGCTGTTATTGTGAAGCGTGCATCCCAGATCCACATGGATCCAAAGTTCCTGACAGACTTGGAAAGAATCATTATATCCGAAAGGGGTAAACTAAATAGCGGTCCAGTGACGGACCTGTTGGCGTATACATACCAGATAACTGCTCAGTTCATTGAGTGGAATACCCCATCCCATATTTGGAAACATGAAAATGACCTTTTTGACAAGGTCTCATCTCCTGTTTTGTGGTACAAACCTCAACTTTTCCCAGCACTTTTGCGTTTGCTTCAGGCCTTCATTCATACAGATCCACGTGATTTTGGAGTTCCAAGGGAATTTAGTATGCAAAGAGGAAGACTTTATCACGTGGTTGGAATTTTTAACATGCTCATTTCATCTCCCTGTCATGATGAACTAGGGTTCTATCTGCTAAACAATCTCATTCAAAGTCTTGAATATTGTGATATTGCTGGGTGCATTGCTCATGTCTGGAATGTACTCTTTATGCGTCTATAAGAGAATCGCGCAGTTAAGTTTGTTAATTCTCTTATGATTTCCATGTCGCTTTTTCTCGTCAAGCATGGCTCTGGAAAATTTGTGCAGTCACTGGATGTAGATATGCCTTGGCGCTATTCATTTTGCCCAATGTTGGAGCAGGTTTGGATACCAAATCTTAAAATGTTCACTGGAGCCACCGAAGAAGTAAAGTTGGCTGCGGTTGCTTCAACCATGCTTCTCTGCCAATGTCACAACTATTTAGATGATCCTGCTATGGCTCTTAATCTTGGGGTCAAATTGCTGGACACTATTATTACCTTACTGTGGCAGCCAGAGGAGGATAGAGTTGATAAGGAGAAACGGGAAATTCTAAATATTCCAAAAAACATGGATTGTATTCTCTATTATGCAGGAAAGAAACGAGAAGATCTTCTAAAGAGTATAATTGATCCAAAGGTTTTCTTGTTAACAACTTTGGTAAAGTTTCCTGCTTCAGTCGTAGCAGCACATAAAATTAAACAATAGTTTGAGTAGCTGATGTCAGAAGTTTCTAGGATATATAAAAACATGTGGTATGGTATGAAACTTATTTCTTAATCTCAAGGATGTAGAGAAGATGTGGTATAGTATGAATCTTTTTTCTAAATATCAATGGGACTTGCGTGGTTGAATTTTTTTGGAGCCATGGGCCAAGCAAATCAACATGATTTTATTCTTTTTTGTGTATATTAAGAATATTATTGGGATTTGTTATGTGTGCATTGGCATATGCTGCTAACTTGTTAATTAAACTATGATTTGTGATTATTTTTAAGTTGTTATTGGTTTGAGGTTTTTGTATCTTGATACTCACAAAAAAGAATGAAGGAAATGGAGACCCAGAGTCACAAATACTGGGATAGTTCTGTTGTCCACTGGATTGGGATGAAGAATTTTGCATTTATTTTACCGATTGACGTATGATACTTTTAGAGTATATAACACAAGATTGACTTTGGAAAGCATTTCTGTTTCTGTGATACATCTTCTATCAACCATCTTGTGGAGTCCTCTGATTAGATGTGGATATCGTATTTTGATTGGTTATGAGTTGCGCATATTACTAATAGAGATTCAATATATGTCACTTGTTTATTCAGTGGAAGGGTTTTGTAATCTGATTGTCAATAAATCACTATTACATTATCTTTCCAAGCGGAAAGACAACATATACAAATATAAGATAAAATAATTTGGTAAGTTTGAACTTGTGGATGTTTATTGTATATTGTTATCATTTACAAGAAAGCAGGAACTCAAGGTTGTTTTATTCTATAAACGGGAAAGAAAGAGAGGATAACATAACATAAACTACGAAAGTTCACTGGAAAAGATACGACTTTTCATTCACTGGAAAAGTTATCCAAAGTTCACAGGAAAAGAGAACCATTTGGGTGGTTCATTGTTGAATAAAGGACAGGAAGAGCTCTTTTGTCAATGATCTTCTTGTCTACCCTCAAGCAGAAGCACTTTCTTAGTTAAGTACTTATTTGTTTGTTAATTTTGGGACTCATTAGAAGGTCTATTAGAAAGTGTTGTGGACAAAAAATCCGCAACTTGCTTATTGCCTTCTTTCTTCTTGATTACGTGCTTGTTATCTGTCCCAACGGGTTTTTAGGAGGATGCTTACAATTTCAAATATCAGCTTACAGCCTCGTAAAACGGTAATGGTTTCTGTTCTTTTATCAAATGTTGATTACTTGTTTATAGTTCCTTGCGAGCTTCACACCTTGTTAGCTGATGAAGAACTAATTAAATTAATTACATTATATGAGTAATTAAATAATTTATCTTATGTGATAATATAAAAAAATTACTCTCCAAGTTTGGCGTAATATAGGTAGAACTAAGTTTGCCATTTTAATCGTATCACTCTCGAGTCCTTATGCTTTTGCGACTGAATTTACCATTTTCATTTTATTTTTGAGTTCAGGGATTTCGCGGTAGTGGTGAAGATGTCAAAGGGTGTTTCATCGGGTGATTGTGGGTGTGTGGGGCTGGACATTGCCCCACAATTCTTCACAATCCTGTCCGCCTTTTGTTTGCAAATAAGCCCCTCAGACTTCATACTTATTGATATTCTATCATCGTGTAAACAAATCGTTATTCGATAGCATATATATTTTAAATTATAATGATTACTACTACCTGCCTTTGGTTTTTCTAATATTCGTGATAAACAAATTTTGTTCCGTTAAAAACTTAAAATCCTGACAAAAGTTGTAAAAGACAATTATAAAAAGTCCATGATTAATATAATTCATTATCTAATTTAAAAAACAGAAAAAGTCATCCCTAAATTCTAAAATCAATTGAAAATTTCCAATGCCAAACCAATTAGAAACCCTAAATTCCTGACCAATTGGAACCCAATTAAATCAATTTCACATGTTGAGTGGTTGTTGGTTGGTTGGTTGGGTTTCCAGCCATGTGTGGGTGTGGCCATGGGCAGGTCGCGTTTGCTTCGATGCAGCCTCGCGAGGCCAAGCCACCACCGACAACGGCGAGAGCTTGGCGGTTTGGTGTGGTGTGGTCTTTTTTTTTTTTATAGTTAATGTCTTTGTTCCTCGATTTCCCAAAGGTTATGATCTTCTTTTGGGTGGCCATTGATGAGCAGGCGAAGTGAACATCGTTGTGGTGGTAAAGCACTGGGTGCCGTGATCGCGATGATACGAAATTAAAGTGACGGTAATCCACTAGTGGACAAAAATTTATACAAGAAAGAAACTTTTGGCTTACTGATATTTCCACGTGTAACGGTGTTAGTGTTAGTTAGCCTATGTTTTTGTTTTGCTGCGTATGTTTCTTTTATAACTTGATTGTTATATTGCTAATATTATATTATAGACTTTGCTGTCTGTTTTAGTGCCTGCAATGGGTATGGACATTTTACCTGCAACTTTGAATTTAGTAACAATCGTCTGAAATTATGGGTGGTAATTTGAGTCACGATACGCGAACACGACATGAATATGATACGAATATGATACACGATTAATAAATGGGTCGGATTCGTGTTGAGGGAGTTCAACACGCTAATCCGTTTAATGACACGAATAGTTAAACATATTTTGTCTATCCTTATGTAAGCTCATTTAATGATATAAATTATCATCTACTTACAACATATATATTATAAAACTGAAAATTTTATATTATAAAATAAATTAATTTACAAAATAATAAATTATAATCATTTTAATAATATTTTATACTAACAATGGTTTATATTATAAAAATAATTTTAATTGATATAAATATATAGAATATAATATATTATGCATAACTAGATTAAATAATTAAGTAAATTATGTGAATTAAATATGACACGATTACAACACGTGGATAATACGTTTAATAACCGTGTCAGATCCGTATTTTATGTCTTGATACGAATAATTAAATGGGTGACACGATACGACATGAATTGTCACCTTTATTTGAAATATATCGCTCAATCATATCTTCCAATAATATAATATAAATGAAATTACATTAGTAATCATTTTCAAATATTTGTAGTTCGGAAAATTGATCTCTCTTCTTAAGAAACTTTAATTATATATCAATTCCAATAAGAATTTCATTCTTATTAATAACCCTTACATGTTTAGTCTGTCTAAAAATTATAAGCTAATATGATTAATAATGGATATCAAATTTTTTTTTTGAAATGATATCATTTATAATTTTTTTTTGTCTGAGAATAGGCATACTACCTCAGCATAATGATTAGTAAAACTATCTAATGAGATAAAGATATAGGATCATAAGTGGTTAAAAAATTAAAAAAAATAACTCAATAATCTTATCCAATAAAATAATGACACATGATCATGAATTATTAAAAAAATTGATAAAAAATCAAAATTAATCACTTTCAATATATGACTAAATATTAGTGGTTAGAAATAAATATGTATGTCTTATTTAAATATTTTCTCTCGTGTATAAGTTTCTCATGCATAATTTTAAGTTATTTATTTTATTTTTCCTCTAAAATCTCGTCTCGTCAATAAAATTAGAGAATAAATTAAATTCTCATGCGCACTAGTGCGGCAAAACCAACTTAACCTCCTCTCTCAAAAGTAGCCATCTTGCTCGGAAGAGCCAGCATGCCATTTGAGCAGCTTTTCCTTCCCTCCCAACAAGAGCAAGGTTGCTTTTTCTTCAAGCAAGGATTTCAAAAAGGGCAATGATCACGTGACCTCCCACCATCGCCGATCATCTAACCTTTTCAAAACTATTCATGCCACCCCCAATCTTAGTCTCCGGTCCGATCAAGCCATCAGAAAATGAAGGCAATAAAGTAACTTAATATTAACCTGAATTACCTTTTTAAAACAATGATTAATCTTTTACACTTTTTGTCTCTCTAACTCTTCTCCGATAAATTAAAAATTGAGGACTAAAACAATTTTTAAGCTTTATGTTATTTTTTTATTTAATTAAAATAATATTTTAAATTAAAATTACCAAACAACCCATTTAAAGATATATCTATTGTCTTCTTCACAGCAAACTATTATATTTTACCTATGCAGCAGTTTGAAAACTTCCTCCGTGGAGTTTTCTTTTTCTCCTACCTATGAAGCTAAAAACAATTGATGGCTTTCTGTGTGTCTGGCTGCATTGATTTTTTTTAGTTGAATTTTCGGATGTCAGTTGATGAATCCATTGCTGTGAAATATTTCATCCAATCAACACTTCATCATATTCTGGAATTTTTTTTTTTTAATTCTCAAAGTCTTGAAAATTTTTCCCTTCTAATGACTGAAATGAAATTCAAAACGTAATCATGGAAATTAACCATTGTGTCTCTATACTCGAGCAAAACTCTATATTTTTGGCACCTACCGTGGATTTGTGGTAGAAATTACAACAGGAGGGATGATACATTGTACCTAACAAGTAAATTTATTAAAAACTGAAGACAAGCCTCTGCACATCAAGATAAAGCTAGAAAACATTCAACATTAGATAGAGATTGGCCGGTTTTATTGTTCTGGAATTTGCTTTCTTCTTCCTCTTTTGGCTATTGAAATGGTTATTTAAGGAATTATATAAAACATAACTCTATAATTAAATTTTTATTTAAAATGGGTCTTGAAGAAAGCTTTGGTGGAGCTTAAATAACAACATTCTTTATTGCTTTAACAATTTTTATTTTGGTTTAGATACTTTTGTTCGTTTATGAATCCAAATCCTATTTTTTGTGCTGCATATTTTTCCATGCAATTTACATTCAATCTCAACTACATATCTTTTTCAAAAATCAAAATAATTCAAAATCAACCACATATTCCTAAATTCAATTGAAAACAAAAATACCGGATTTATAAACGAACACACACCTGGTGGACCTTAGTTTAGAGGCGGGGAGGCCAGGTAAGGGTTGGCAATGTGTCGGGGCAGGGCGGGTCCAGTACCCAGCCCCGCCCTGCTCAACTATTTTTTGTCCCGCCCCGCCGCTAAATATTTATATTTTTACATTACACCCCCGCAATATTTATATTTTTTACAATCTCATCCCCCTATAATATTTACATATTTGCAAATTACTTCATTCTCAATTTTTCATCATATTATTTATAATTATGATCATTTTTTAACAATCATAAAAACAATACATCTTTAAATTAAAATCAAAATGACTGTGTATTATCATTTGATTTTATTAGTAAAAATGTTACATACTCTATTAGAAATAATGTTAAAAGTATATTATTTCTTGTAAACTAATTAATTGATAAATTTTCAAATAGTTGATAATACAATTAAATAATTTTTCAATAGTATGTTGATTTAATTTTAATATAATAATATTAATAACATGATTGGCATATTCATATACCAATTAGTTAACATTATAAATATTTATGAAACATTAATAATTTAATTAATTAATTTAAATTACGATAAATCATATTTTTAATTTTATAAGATTTTTTTATCATTTTTCTATTTATATATTTAGAAAATAATATATTGATTATATTAAAGGTATACATTTTGAAAATAATCTTGTTAATATTGCAATAATTTAATTAGTATTTAGTAATCTATATCAAGATTGTAATATTGTATATATTATACAAATTTAATTACTATAAATTACAAATATTTAATTACCATTAATTACCATTTGATTTTATTAGTAATAATGTTACATACTCTATTAGAAATAATGTTAAAAGTGTATTATTGATTGTAGACTAGTTAATTGACAATTTTTCAAATAGTTGATAATACAATTAAATAATTTTTCAATAGCATATTGATTTAATTTCAATATAATAATAGTAATAATATGATTGATATTTACCAATTAATTAATATTATATATATTTATAAAATATTAATAATTTAATTAAGTAATTTAAATTACAATAAATCATATATTTAAGGTTATAAGATTATTTTTATCATATTTCTATTTACATATATAGAAAATAATATATTGATTATATTAGAGGTATACATTTTGAAAATAATATTGTTAATATTGCAATAATTTAATTAGTACTTAGTAATCTATATCAAGATTGTATATATTATACAAATTTAGTTACTATAAAATAAAAATATTTAATTACCATAAATTACCATTTGATTTTATTAGTAATAATGTTACATACTCTATTAAAAAAAAATTTAACAATGTATCATTGCTTGTAAATTAGTTAATTGACAATTTTTCAAATAGTTGATAATACAATTAAATAATTTTTCAATAGCATATTGATTTAATTTCAATCTAATAATAGTAATAATATGATTGGAATATACCAATTAATTAACATTATATATATTTATGAAACATTAATAATTTAATTAATTAATTTAAATTACGATAAATCATATATTTAAGGTTATAATATTATTTTTATCATATTTCTAGTTACATATTTAGAAAATAATATATTGATTATATTAAATGTATACATTTTGAAAATAATATTGTTAATATTACAATAATTTAATTAGTATTTAATAATCTATATCAAGATTGTATATATTATACAAATTTGATTTTCATAAAATACAAATATTTTATTTTGTCATTATAACATGACTAAATTGATGTTAATATACTAAAAAATGTTAATTATTAATTAAAATATAACTATTATTAAAGTATTTGCATTGTTTGTAAAAGTATTAAGAATTCATATATATGAAAAATTTAACAAATATAACAAAAAAATTTTGACAATCCCAATAGTTTAAAATTTTACAAATACACCCCTATATCTTCGGGACAGGGCGGGGCAGGGCAACGGATCCAAGAGCCCTGCCCCGGACCCAGACCTGCCTGACCGGGGTAAAATTAGTTTGCTCCAAACCTGTCCCAAAATAACCCGCCCCGGTTTTGCGGGGCACACCAAGGCTCCGGACCCAGTGGGGCAAATTGCCAAGCCTACTGGGTGCCAACAGACTTAAAAAAAAATAAAATTAAATCTCCTCCAAAATGTTATACTAAATATATTATATACTATTTCGACATTCTCGTTCCTTTCATAACTTAATTCATACAAAGTCATAATTGATATCTTAAATTGATGGGTACAGTTTTTTATTTTTAATATATTTAATTAATTAAATATTCTTTAAATAGGAAAATAATACTTCCTATTCCTATTAAGTAAAGATTTTTGGTACAAATAAGTTTCTTATTTGAATAATAAATGCTATCGCATATTAAATAAATACGAAAGTATGTAAATAGATTTCTTGATTAAGGATTCCTTGTTTCCTACAGAATAATGACAATCATCCAATATAATGAAATGTAAATAACTGTCTTTTAACACATCAAATCCTCTTCATATACATTAGTTTAAAGATTGGCAGTTTCTCATCTATTTAAGTACTTTCTTTTCTCTCTCTTATTTAGTATCACTTTGTTGTTCAAGAGTAAACAAATTTTCGAGCTTAAATTGCCAATTAATTAAAAAAAAGCTTGGATTTTAGTTATATATATAGTGTAATAAATTTTTTTATAGACTGACCTCCCAAACTTCAATCTTGTGTTCGCCACTGTCACATAAGAATTTGTGCAGAAGCTATTTGTTTATTTATTTTCATTTTGAAATAAAAAATACAAAACTTAAGTATAACATATATAAAGCATTAATTTTCAAGAAAAATACAAACGAAAAAGTTGTTATATTCTTTTACTCTATCTACTTTGTCTTTTCTTTATTTTTTAAAATAATTTTTAACTTTTCTTTATAAATTATATTACTTAATAAATATTTGATAATATTTTAAAATAAAAAATTATTTTTAAAAATTTTTTAAATTATAATTCCTTCAAAGCTTTTAAAGTGAAAGCTTCATAAAAAAAAATATTTTCTAAAACGTTTGTAAGTATATTCCACACTCTTATATTCAATTAAAAATTTTAGAAATAAAAACACACATGATACATGTCATCGGATCTTAAAAATCTAATCTAAAAGAGATGTTTTCGAATTCTTTTCCAAATCAAACCCCTTAAAATCCAAATCTAATTCTAAACTTAAACGAAACATTTAAAATCCAATTGCAGATAAACACCGTTAAGGAAATACAATCATATAACCGAATATACAAACAAAAAGACCAAAAAAATCACACACAATTAATCGGTACCACCCACTATCGAGATTACAAATAAATCTTGTAAATTAATTTGATTGATTCTCCTTATCATTTGTTAGAAGATTACTTAGCTCTAATCAAATCAATAGGATTTGATGATAAATTATTTTATGATGATTAGCTTGTTTTAAGGCTTTGATTTAGATCTTTGATTGGGGAATTCATCCCTATATAAACTGATGTACAATTGTTTTACAACCATGAATAAAAATATTCATCCTTATTATTTCAAGATGGTATCAAAGCCACAATTGGTTCTATCTATTGTTTAAATTCTTTTTCAATCAAAATTTTAGCCTTTGAAATCATCTCATCAAACTTTGAAATCTTTAAACACCTTGATCAAATCCATACGAAAAAAACAGCCTGCCACTTGTCTTCGCTGTGCACAATCACCACATCTAATTATTGCCTTTATCATCATCAACCAGCCCTTGAATCGTCATTACTGCTGCCGTTGCAGATCAGCCATAAACTCTCTATTGTTGGAGAATTTTTCAGTCGCTGCCTTGTTCTTTTATTGTTGTCAAAGCCGTTAGCCTCCATGCAGATTGCCACAAGTGGAGGTCACCATCCAGTCTACCACAAGAGAGGTCCATCCACGTGAATCTGGTTAAACAAATTTGTGAGTGCTCCAAGAAAAATTACATATTGATCCTTAAAGTTTGAATTGGGATGTTTGCCCCTTAAAAATTTCATTTTGATCCTCTACTTTATTTTTCCATTCTTACATCACGTGTTTAGTTTGAAGTTTCTCAAAGTTTTTTTTTAAAAGAAAAAGGGAAAAGAAAACAAAGCAAAGAAAAAAAGAAGAAAAAAAGAAAAAAAGAAAACAAAGGGAAAAATGAGTGAAAAAAATAGTTCATCATCATATGGAACAAAATCTGTTCCTGTAATTGTTCAATCAAAAAGTATCTTCAATGCAGAAATCATTCTGACTAAGTCCAACTGATGTTTGATCTCAACTTATGGAGATGCACACTGCTGAACGGGAAAAATTGTCATCTATTCATGGAAAGGAAAAGCCACCTGCAGAATTCAATGATGGATATAAAAAATGGTATGCTGAGAATCAAAAAGTCAAGAGGTGGCTATTGATGTCAATGTCCCCAGAGATTATGAAGCGTTATTTATGCTTATCCACTGCTCGAGATATTTGGGATGCTTTAGCAAAAGCGTTTTATGATGGAAGTAATGAGTTACAAGTTTTTGTTTGAACCAGAGAGCATTTGTTGCCAAACAAAATGGGAGACCACTCTCCGTATATTATGGAGAATTGACCAAAAATTTTCAAGAACTCAATCATCGTGACAAAGTGATCATCAAACATCTTTGATGACGTTAATGCATATAGAAAGTCCATTGATCGGCTCAGGGTACATATTTTTCTTGCAGGATTAGATGGAAATCTTGAACAACTATGTGGTGAAATTTTGCGGAGAGATTCAAGTCCAGATTTAGAAGAATGTTACTCTATTGTTCCATGAGAAGTGGTACGTCGCACAACCCTGAATAATGAATCTGAAAACTCTAACGCTTCTGTTTTGCTAGCACGAAATCGATTAGACAGTGCTAGATCCAACCATCAAAAGTCTGACACCAACATTGATAAAGCATCTCTTAAATGTACTCGCTGTCAGAAAATCGGCCATACAAAAAACGAATGTTTTGAACTTGTTGGATATCCAAAATGGTGGGATCATAGCTGAAAGAAGAATTCCAAGAATGTCTCTATAACTGCTGTCACTACTGGTGATGCAAAGACAAATGCTACAGAGAAAACCTCAGTTTTGATAGCTTCGGCAAAAAATAGTGGTAAGTTTTTTAATGTATCTGCACCTATTTCTAATAATACATGGATAATTGATTCTGGTGCTACAAATCATATGACATTTGATGCTAGACAGGTTTCACACCTTCAACCGTCCATACAAACATTAGTTTCCACTGCCAATGGTACCTCAACCCTAGTTACTGGGGAAGGATCTTTGTCTTTGAGTGATAAATTGCATTTAGATTCTATACTTGTTGTTCCCTCCTTAGATTTTAACCTTTTGTCTATTTCTCAAATTACTTCCGCTTTGAACTGTATTGTAATTTTTCGGCCTGATTTTTGTGAATTTAAGGACGTTCAAACGAAGTAGATGATTGGTTATGGTATTAGACAAGGAAAGTTGTATTATCTGGACCTAGTGACAAAGGAATTAGATAAATTACACCAAGCTTTGATGATAGATGGATCTGAGGGGGAGAAGAAGAACACTGAAATTTGGTTATGGCACAAACGTTTGGGGCATACTTCTTTTGGTTTTTTAAAGAAGTTATTTCCTAGTCTATTTGCAAAAGTTAATATTTCTTGTTTTCAATGTGAGGTTTGTGAACTTGCAAAGAGCCATCGTGCTCTATTTCAACGAAGTTTAAATAAAAGTCTAGCTCCTTTTATGATTGTTCATTCTAATGTTTGGGGTCCATCCAAAGTTACCACTTTAGGAGGTTCTCGTTGGTTTGTTACATTTATTGATAATTGTACCAGGATGACCTGGTTATGCCTAATGAAATCCAAAGGTGAAGTGAATCTATTATCTCAAAAATTTCATAAACTAATTTGTACTCAGTATAATGCACATATTTGAGTTCTTCGTAGTGACAATGGTGGAGAATATCAAAGTTTTGAACTTCAAAACTATTTGGAGACACATGGAATAATTCATCAAACTACCTGCTTCAATACACCTCAACAGAATGGGGTGGGCGAGAGGAAAAATAGAAATCTTTTGGAAGTTGTTCGTGCATTATTAATAGGAGCTCAAATGCCGCTATCTTATTGGGGCGAAGCTCTTTCATCTGCAGTATACTTAATCAATCGGGTACCTTCAAGCTCTCTTGATTTTCAGACACCTTTTCACACTCTTACTGAGGTAGTCATTGCTTCGACTATTCCAAACTTATCGCCTTATATTTTTGGGTGTGTTGTTTTTGTCTATCTTTATAAGCATCAATGCTATAAACTCACTCCTCAGGCATTACGATGTGTTTTCCTCGGCTATGCTGCTCACCAAAAGGGATATCGGTGTTATCATCCTTCTACCTAACGAATGTTTGTCACCATGGATGTAGTTTTCCATGAACACTCAATGTATTTTTCCAAGTCTGAACTTAAGGGGGAGTATCAAGAGGAAATTCAAACTTTAGACTATGACTTCATCTCTAAAAATTCAGATGATCAAGACACAGGTAAATTAGATGGAAACACATACAATCAAAGAGGAGGTGAACTGGATTGGAGTGGAAAGGAATATCCTAAAATTGAAACTAGTAACTCTTCTTCGGTTCAAAGTAGAAATGAACATCAAGAGATTGAAAATAGTGATTCTTTGTCCGGATCCTTAATCCCGAGAAGTCCAGACACAGCTTCATCTTCTACGAATATACCATACCAATCATCTACTGAGAATGTTCTTGATGTGGAAACTGAGCCAGCTAAAAGACAATTACCCTATCGTATTACTAGAGGTATTTCTAAACTTACTTATGAGCTTGATCTCTCTATTAAAGTCAAATATCCCATGAGCCATTATGTGTCGCCTGTCTAAATCAAATTTATCATTTGTAAATCAATTATCTACTGTATCTATTCCTAACAATGTGCAGAAAGCATTATCTGATCCTAGATGGAAGGCAGCTATGAACGAGGAGATAAAATCCTTACAAAAAAATGAAACACGGGAACTTACCAATCTATCACCAGGAAGGAAATCAGTTGGATGTCGATGGATTTACATAGTAAAATACAAGGCCGATGGAACAATCGAGCGTTTTAAAGCAAGACTGGTGATTAAAGATATACACAAACCTATGGAATTGACTATACAGAGACATTTGCACCTGTGGCTAAGATCAACACAGTACGGGTCTTATTATCTTTTGCAGCGAATATGGATTGGCCTCTGTAACAGTTCGATGTACAGAATGCATTTTTACATGATGAATTGTCTGAAGAAGTCTACATGGATATTCCACCTGGATGCATGATACTAGAAAGACATAGTGAAAAGGTTTGTAGGTTGAGAAAATCATTATAGGAGTTAAAGTAGTCTCCAAGAGCATGGCTTGGACGATTTACAAAGTCTATGACAGACTTTGGTGATAACCAAAGCAACTTAGACCACACTTTGTTTCTCAAAAAGCAACAGGGAAAAATCACTGCTTTTATTATTTTTGTTGATGACATGGTAGTTACAGGAAATGATCCAGAGGAAAGGAGAGCTCTACAGGAATACTTGGCTAAGGAGTTTGAAATGAAAAATCTTAGTCCTTTGAAATATTTTCTTGGGATAGAAGTGACTAGATCCAACAAAGGTATTTTTCTATCCCAAAGAAAATATACCTTAGACCTATTACAGGAAACTGGCATGACAATATGTAAACCAGCTAAAACACCAGTTGAAGAAGGCTTGAAATTATGTGTTGAGGTTGATCAGGTTTCAGTTAACAAAGAAAGATATCAGAGACTTGTTGGAGGACTGATATTCTTAGCACATACAAGACCAAATCTTGCTTATGCATTGAGTGTTGTCAGTCAATTTATGCATAATCCTAGTGAGCAAAATATGAATGCGGTCATGTGCATTTTAAGGTATTTGAAATCAGCTCCTGGAAAGGGAATTTTATTCTCTAAAAACACAAAAAAAAATAGATGTATATACACATGCAGATTGGGCTAGAGCGATTGACGACAAGCGATCTACGTCTGCATACTTTACCTTTGTAGGTGAGAATCTTGTCACATGGAGAAGCAAGAAGCAGAATGTTATTACACGGTCAAGTGCAGAAGTTGAATATAGGGGAATGACACCTGGAATTTGTGAAGCATTGTGATTAAGATTCCTCTTACAAGATTTGGGATATTCATCAAATAAATCAATTCAATTGTATTGTCATAATAAAGTAGCATTTAGCTCATAATCCAATTTAGCATGATCGAACAAAGCATTTAGAGGTTGACAGATTCTTCATTAAGGAGAAATTGGAGAAAAAAATTGTGGAGTTGCTTAAGATTCGATCAGAAGATCAAATAGCTGATATTCTCACTAAAGCAGTCTCAACTCAAACACTCAAAAAGTGTCTCGACAAATTGAGCATATGCAACATCTATGCACAACTTAAGAGGCACATGCAACATCTATGCACAACTTAAGGGAGAGTGTTGAGATTACAGATAAATCTTATAAATTAATGTGATTGATTCTCTTTATCATTTGTTATAAGATTATTTAACTGTAATCAAATCAATAGGATTTGATGATAAATTATTTTATAATAATTAACTTATTTTAAGATTTTAATTTAGATCTTTGATTAAAGAATTCACCTGTATAAATTAACGTACAATTATTTTACAACTATAAAAAAAATATTAATCCTCATTGTTTCAAACCCACGTCACACTTCGAAGCTAGCGCACCTCTAAACCAAGATATTGATCGATTGTAAAGCTTATGACTGCCACAGCAAATAGCGAAATTTATGGAACCGATCCCCTTTCGTCGTTTTGTCGTCGACCGTGAAAGCAACATCTTCACTGAACGTCGTGACTATGTAAATAGTGAAAGTACCTTCATTCATTTCGATCTGAAAGTTTGATTGCTTCGGTTAAAATGCTGAAGGGAGACGAAGCGAGTTCACCTCAAGATTGAGCAATTTTCACCCACACGGACTCTTTGCAACTAACCAACTCCTCTAAGGGAGAACTGTTGTGGTAGCGATGGTGGGGGAGGGATTTTCTCATACAGAAAAGGGTGGTTTGTGTTGAAATGTACGGTGGTGGAGGGCTGTTCTCAAGGAAATGATCGTGGACGGTGGTGAAATTTGTAGATCGACCACCAATGATCTTCACCAAAGGTGAGAAAAGTTTGATCGCAATTTAGGTTTTTCCAGGTCGTACAGACGATTTCGGTTTGGTTTTGAAGCAACGTTGGGGGCATTTTAGTAAACTGACATATGCATGTTTGTACACTGTGCAAAATCGTAAAAGGATAAGGCCAAGTAGCATTAAAGGCATCCCACAGGATAAAAGCTCACAGTTGACTAAGGTAAAACATATAAAATGCTGACCCATACAGACAACTAGTTTCGTTGGTAGGGAAGAACTCCCATTTAAAAATTTGGCGCGAAAGCACTGTTGAACTCCGTTGAAGCAACGCGA
The DNA here is from genome assembly GCA_013180625.2 of Boswellia sacra. Lineage (NCBI taxonomy): Eukaryota > Viridiplantae > Streptophyta > Magnoliopsida > Sapindales > Burseraceae > Boswellia > Boswellia sacra. The sequence goes on along the minus strand of SNVD02003021.1, from coordinate 89,345 downwards.
AAGTGGTGGAAGTGACGGGGTGAGGTTGTGGTCTTCTGCTCGTTGGTAGTGATTCAAATAAACTTGCTTCTCTGTGGTGTTTTCATCCTACACGAATCAGGTCAGTTCGATAGTTGCTTTCCATGTTTTTTGGTACTGTAAATATCGATGTATGCATGTATTTCGATGTGATGAAATACGATAAAGTTTTTTTTTCTTGTTCTAAAGTAACAGAAACCCTAAATCTCAATCTCAAAGCGTATTTTTTCGGTTTTTCTTTTTTCTTTTTTTTTTGTTTTTGCTTAGATCATTGCTTTGAAATTTTTCTGTGTACTTTAATCCATGTATGCATGTAGCCTGGTGTGGTTGATGATGAAATGAAAAAAAAAAATTTATAATTTTTTTTTAAAAAAAAGGTAACCGACACATTAGAATACAAAATATTTGGGTTTTTTTGGGTCTTACTGGAATACAATGGTTTTTTTATTTGAATAATAGATGCATGCCTGCATGTTGCTGCTTTGGTCGTTTAGTGCCAAAAAGTTTGAATTTTGTTTATAAAATAAATGAAACAGCCACTTACGAAAGCAAACTTGTGATGTGGTTTCCTTGGTTGTTAGCTAGTTTAATGGTTATTAATTCTTTTTTCTAAGGAATAATTGATATATGAATATATCCTGGTGTGGTTGATCATGAAATGAAAAAAAAAAATTGTAATTTTTATGTGTAAAAAAAACAAAAGGAACCAGAACATCAGATTGCAAAATTTTTGGGGCTTTTTGGGTTCTTGCTGGAGTGCTTGCATGTTGTTGTGTATATGATGATGGAAAAAATGTTGCATGCTTGTAAGTTAAATGCCGAAAAAATTTTAATTTTGTTTTTAAAATAAATGAAACAGCCAAATGATCCAAATTGGGGGCTATTTAATTTTTTCCTAATATCTTTAGAAGTATGTAAAATTCACAGAGATGAAAATCAAACTAGTGACTAGTATCTAGTCTAGAAAATGTATGAACTTGGTCAAGGATAGAAGTTCGAATCGTTGTGTTATTTGTATGTGTTTATAAACTTTTACCATTTGTCTTTGTTAATATTTAGAAGATAAACCAGGTCATTCACTGAACACCAATTTTTTTGAACAGTGCTTATCAAAATTTAAAAATCACACTATTATTCCATACGTCCTCAAAATTTCTATAATAAACCCCTTTTTTTAGAAAAAATTACTATTTACATTAAAAGAAAAACGAAAGTACAGAATACGAGGGGTATACCCCAAGAAGAGTATCTAGTACTCACAAGTCTAAAAGGGAATAATAAAGCCCAAAGACCTCAAAACAAAACAAAACAAAACAAACATAAAGTAGAGCCTAGAGTCCCAAACAAAACAGAACATGGCACACTGGCCCAAAACCAACCACAACAGGCTGTCTTCAATAAAACAACAAAGACGAAGGGGCACAGTGGCCCAAACAAATAGACAAAATCCAAGAAATAAACTAACGGTGTAATCATTTTTAAGTTATTTGTTATTTTATTTTTATTTTGAAAAGACGATGTAGTGTAATTTGAGATGCAACTAGCATGGATCTGAAGATTAAATAAATTTGAGAAGGTTTCATATTAACAAGTCAACACTGACATAATCATTATAATTTACAGTCCCATTATCCAAGTACAATGTGTTAGAATTTGATGATTTTATGCAAGAATTAGAAAACTTAGAGGCCAATTTTTTTTACTTAAACATAATAGTTTTAGATAATGTGTAACACTTGCAAAATCTGATTCTAAAATCTTTGTAATAAAGTGTTTAGAAGTTAATTTGTTCATTTGGCCTCCCCTAATCAAAATTAATCAACAAAACTAATTCCATGTTTCTCCATTGTCGGCAAAAGTAAATTCTATGAATGCTTGCAAGTTGCTTGCATTTTTCTATATTTAAACCCTATTAAATCTCAATTAACTGTTGCATTTTAAATATGAAATTTGTGGGTTTGTATGTGAGAAAGAACAGCACATTTTGCTGTGGGTTATGAATTGGTTCAGTTGCCCTTTAGAGTTTGCTGATTTGTTTTTTTTTTTTTTTTCCATTGAATGTAGTTTTTCCAGAATATGTTTTTCTGGGTTTCTATATTGGTACCTGGTTTGTGGGTTTTTATCGAGTGAATGTAGCTTGAAGAGAATGTGTTTTTTTTAGGTTTCTCGATTGGTTTGTCCATTTGCTTTTTTTTTTTTTTTTACTGAATGATGCGTCAAGATAATAGGGTTTGCTGGGTTTCTACATTGCTTGGCTGGTTTGTGGCCTTTTATTGAGTGAATGAAGCTTCAAGAGAATGGGTTTGCTGGGTTTCTACATTGCTTGCCGGCTTGCTGGGTTTCTAGATTGGTTTTCTGGTTTGCTGGTTTGTGGAATTTTCTTGAGTGAATGAAGCTTTAAGAGATTGGGTTTGCTGGGTTCCTTCATTGATTTAGTGGTTTGATGGTTTTTGGTTGCACAGTTGTTGCATGAGAAGAGAGAAGCTGCTATTTTGTTGTCTTCTTCTATAAATACAAGTTTAATTTTAGCCTTCAACAGCCACCCTGCAACGGTCATATGCTCTACTGGATTTAAAAAAAGTTCAAACCTGTCTTCTCAGAAGGGCAAAATAGTCATGTGTGAATAGTTTTTATTTTATTCTCAACTTTTTAATTGGTCAAATGAACATTTTTTTTGCCTCTATTATCTCAAAGCTAGCATCCAGCTGTTCATTGGAGGTGCAGCCAAGGATAGTTGAGTTTACACGTTCTGTTTATTTAAAACCAAACGGAAACTGTTTGTAAGACCTGGATGAAACTAAATTACAAACATTAACCGCTGCGCTTCGCTGATATATTTGTATTAGTGGCTTTCTGCTTAATAATAGGCTAAACCATAGGGTGGCTTTTGATATTATCCCAACACGTGTATCTCAGGAGCTGAAAGAAACGAGCTGAAGGAGCGGCGCTGTTCCTTCACTTTCTCTTCCATAGCACTTGAAATTCAAGCAAGCATTTCAGACAGACTTCAAATTCTTCCACCATGGCGGTTGAAACTATCTTCTCTGTAAAGAAGTTATTAGACGTAAGTATCACTTTCCCTCCCTTATTTGTTCAATTTATTATAGCCCATGCAAATGTCTATGTCTATGCTTCTTATGAGTTTGTAAGTTTATGTACTTCTCACGAGTTTATAAGTTTATGTGGGATGCAAACGTCTATGTCTATATGCTCTTATGAGTTTACATGTGATTGCAGTTATCGGATCACGAAATTGATGTTTCGGCCGCATATATAACAATGGAATCTGAGAAATACATATGTGCTCAAAGATACATACGTGATGAAAGAAGAAGTTTAATCTGGATTTTTGAACTTCCTTCTCCGGTGACTGAAATAAAACGCAGTCTTGAACCTGAAGACCCCATGATCGTAAATCCTGATGCTACATTCCTTGCTGTGAAAGGTATAGATTTAATCATTCTCATTGTTTCAAGTTTTTCTCATATTCAATTTTTTTAAATTATACTAAGTCTGTATCTAATCCAAAGCTCGTTAGCAATTCTTATTCTCCAAAGTTAAATGCTTCTATGACTACAGTGGAGGTTGTCTAGATTGAGCCAATCTTTATTTGTTTATTTTTTTGTGTCTGGGATTCTGCATGTTTTGTCAGCTTAAATTGGGTCCTTATTTGTGTACCTGAGATACTGAGCATAGAGGATTTCTGTTTCAGTACAGAAAATTGTTCAAATGGCTTGTAATGAGTGGAAAAAATGCTAGAGAAATAAATGAATACCAGAGAATCAAATTTATGTTTCTTGACCTTCTGATAGTAGTTTGAAATAAAATTGAGCCCCTAATTTGTTACCCAGGGATGTTGAGCTTTGAGGACTAGTATGCATGTTACTTAGAAATGTCTAATATTGCTTGGACTTCTATTGAAGAGTAGCTAGCTTGCAGCGGATCTCAGGGGACGCTAAGATTTAGATTTCTTGACATTCTGATAGTACCTTAGAGTTTAGTGGATCTTGATTTTCTTGTAACTGATGTTTTCTGTTTCAGATGAGTACACTTAGAGTGGAGTATCTATATATGATAGGACTTCTCAAGATTTTGTAAAAGGGTGTGAAATTCCCGAGCAAGTCAGGCCTTATTTGTCATTTCCTTTATATTTTCTAATACCTCAATTAGTGTCTGAACTAAAAATAAACCCACATGTAGATTGTCTTTCTGAAGTGGATCACGCCAGGTCTACTCGGTATTGTCACCCACAAACATGTGTATCACTGGTCTATCTAACATTTAGTTTTATACCTTCAGGTTCTTAGTCTTTCTATATATAGTTGATGCTGGGAGTTTACTCCTCTTTTTTTAAGGCTCTAAAACTGATTTTTAAGATATGGACTCGATTACCAATTTTCTGTGTAGGTAATAATAAGCCAGATTGCATGTTTGAGTTAGCAGTTAGTCTTGGAGACAAAGAGAGAAAAGACCACAAATGTGATCCTGACAGAAGGTGGTTAGCTTTGGGTGGAGTTACTCGTGGTATTTTACCTCTGTTATGTGGTTACTTTGGCTCATTTTATCTGAAGTTTGTTTCATGTGCTTGCATTATAACGGATCCCAAGCCATCTGAGCCTTGCCTTGTCATTATGATTGATGATTTTCACCCCTTAAATGATAACTTTAAAAGTGTTTCTGTTCTTGAAACTTCTAATTGATAGAAAGCTGCTTGCAAAGCTACTTCAACAAAATTTATGGCTTTGTTAAGATTGACTTTCTTTTTCTATTTTGTTTATACCAATTCAGGGCATCATGCAACTGTTCTCGGTGGATCAACAATATAGTGAAGAATTTCAAGCACATGCAGTTTCATATACCCAATTTCAGGTGTGGGCCAATTTTCGACCAAGAACTTTCTTTCCTCTTGCCCCTATTGAATACTTTCTGTACCTAATTGTTTGTCTCAAGCAGGTTCCAGGGAATGAGAATCTTTCTCCTTGCGTTTTCTTTGCCACAAAGACTATAGCCAATGAGGATATTATATTAGAGCTACATGTTAGGAGGCTCCATCAGCCAGGTCAGCTTTCTTTTACCTGCGTTCATGTTCTTTTCTACTTTATTTATTTATTACTCTTTCTAGTGATGGCTAGTATTTTTCTGTAATATTTAGAAGGCTTTAATTTTGTTCTGACTGAAAGTTTCAGTTAGTTTCTCTTATCAAAGTGTCCTAATTTCTCTTTTTTCATTTAAGTTTAACAACATTAAAATCTCCTTCAAGGCATCACCTACAACCATTGTGCCATAAGATCTTTCCACAATGGTAAAACCGTCCATTCCTTAAAGCAGAAAGCTGAATACTCTCTATTTAGACTTTATCTCAGTTATTCCTCTTTTGATAACTTGTACCGAACTTCTAAGTTTTTCATGTATTGGTTCCCTTTTAGCCTTGGTGTTAGTTTTCAGTTTCCATTATTAGCAGGGCAAAAGGGTTAGTTCAGTATTGCTCCACGTTTCCTCATTCAAATTGTTGTTATCCATACTGTCATACAGCTTCTCTACAAGAAAATAAATATCCTCTCCGCTACCCCAGAACAAAATGTCAGCCCTTTCATTCTACCCTTTTAACGTTGATTTGTAATTGATCCGCCTGGCTTATCACTTTTTTTTCCCCCTTGTTATTGCAAACATGGGCACCTCTAATTTCATTTCCAATTTTCTTTTTCAAAGATGAAGTTTCCTCCATGTATGTAAATCTTTGCTCTACTAAAGAGATCCCTTCTTCAGTCATCATTTGATCTTTTGTTGCTAAACTACTCTTTTTAGATATTTTTTCTCATTCACCCATGTCCTAGTATTGGTACTAGAGTGACATTCAGGTTAGAAAGGGTCAATCAAGTTTCTTGTTCTAACATTTTCGTTCATGTTCATAATAAATCTTACATGTCAGCTGTTCTGCATGATTATTCCCCTATTCTTGTCAGTATTTTTCTGCACATTTAATTTAAGCCTTTCTTCTGCTTCTTTATCCTTTATGTATTGCCTTGTTGAGTTACCTTAGCAACGGGTCATATTCATGTGTTTGGGTTGCTGGAACAACAGTCAATATGTGGATGTTGGAGTATTGTTATCCATTTGTCTTCTTATGTTAAAACTCTGTTAGTAGGAAGAGGAACAATGTTGATTGAGAGACAAGTTGCCAATCTCTTTCCTACCCCTTCTGCTGTTGAGTGTTGACATTCCAGTGGCCGTGCAGGTATAGTTTTTGCTGATATATTTACTTGCTTTTGGTAAGATTGAAGTATATATCTCTTGACTTACCAATTGGTAAATCTGCAGATATCCTATCAACAGAGTTTGATTTGTGTCATCACCAAGTTGGGGCAGCTATTTGCTTATGATTTGGAGACTGGTGTTGCGTCCAGATTTATAATGTGTGAAGATTAAATACCTACAGCAATTGAGGCTTCACCACTGCATGGTTTTTATGCTATCAGCCAAGGGCAGCTCTTACTGGCTACTATAAGGAAAGAAATAATTCCTTCTTTCTTATCAATGGTAATGATATGATAAACCATTTTATTATCCTTTATTTTTTGTTTAATATCATTAAAAATGTTTTTTTGACATAAATTTTATCTTGTTACAGTTCAGCATTGAAGAACGCCCAGCCATTCATTCTGTAAGTCCCATTTCAGAGGATGTGATGCTAAATCTTATCTTCCCTCGTATGTGCCTAAGGCCACTTATAAGATCTAAGCTGGTATGCCTTCGGTGGAAAGATCATATTGAAGAAGTCCGCTCCCAATTGCGACCAAGAGCGAGTTCTGGAATTGTCATACAATCACTTGATAACAGAGATGAATTCAGGGTGAATGTAAGAGTATTGCGGGCAGGGGTTGGAGGTGAGTTGTATGAAGACTTTGAAGTACCAGGAGGAGAAGACGACAACTTGACATTGATCGACTCCTATAACGGTATGCTTCTCTTCCGGAATTTTGACCTCCAAGATGAAGTGTTTGCAACCCGTCAGATATGCTGCCTACAATCGATTGATGGGCAGGTGGTTTTCCTTTACACAGAGTTGTATTGTCAGACAATATGCAAAGTGTTTTTTATGGATCATCCAATTTGAAGGTGATATGCCACTTCGTTTATGACCAACCTGAACCACCACGGGGATTACAGTATTCAGTATTTTCTGGAAATACGGGGCAGTGGACAGATCATGGATTACATGGAATTATCTCCATCTTTAATAATGCCAAGCAATCTAGATAACGTGGATTGCACTCATGCCACCATCCTCTATCAATCCAGGTTCTGTTGGTTGTGGAATCGGTATCTGGTTGGATATAATATGGAGACAGACAGATTGGAGCTGACTCATCTGCCAGAGCATCTGTTGGGAAGCGATTATCTCTGGAGATCTGATGGACATCTTTACTGTGGACAGAGATCAATTCATTTGTGGAAGTACAGAGATGAAAGGCGTGAGTGGGAGTGGTGGAACTCAATTTTTCATATCCTTAAATATCTTCCCTATCAGTCAGTTAACGATCTTCAAATGGTGGGATTTGTTGAAGAATTGGAAAAGTTGTACTACAAATTTACGCGTCACACCTTCGTCTACGATTTTGAGAACAAAAATCTCTCTGAAGTGCTGTCTTGCCTGCCAGGTTTGGAGATAAAGAGGTATTACTCTTATCAGTTACAAAGCTATACATTCTTGTTAGACTGCTAGTCTGGGATTATCGTTAAGCATGGCTTATTGGCGATGTGTGGATTTATGTTTTAACATCACTATTTTCGGCTTGTTAAACCTTTTATTAATTTTGATGATGTAATGCAAGTTTTTTTTTTTTTTTTTACATTGAAATTTTGTCAACATTAAGTTTAGGTGGAGACTTACAAAAAATAAGAGATATATCAAAGAGTGAAAGGACAACACGCATTTTAAAAAATAAATATTTAAGACAAATTCAGTAAAACATTGAAAAACTATTATAGAAATTTTGTCACTCTCCGTTGACAATTACAATGTTGTTGGAGAATTTTTTCGCTTAACTTTTATTATGATGGACTATGTGTATGTATAATGTATTGAATAACTTAAGCAGAAAGACCATCTACTATATCAAAATCAACCATTTACGTCCAGTGGTGTCGGCAATTTATAGCGCTTGTACTGTTGTACAAAATGCATATAAAGAGGTGAATTAACAAAGTCAAGTAACTTTAACCCTTTAACATGATTGAAGATGAATGATCTTTGACCCTTAAATGGAGAAGGGATGATCTGACTCACCAAAGGGATGTATTATGCACGAGCCCAGAGAGCAAGAACATCAAGGAAATTTTCAGGTTTTAAGTCGAACCGTAGCTTATGGAATGCACGCGCCAACTCATGGTTGCCTCCTCGATAAATTTTACATCTGCGTGCTATCAATCGAATTAAGACTGGGACGCTTCCAATTGTGCTCTACTATTTGTTGGTTTTGGAAATCTGGATTAAGTTTTTGCGTTGCACTTACTGGAGTTGATTTTGTATTATCTACGATACCCCTTTTATCGTTGTTGAGTTCTAAGGATCTTCAAGTACCCAAATCAGCTAACTCTAACATCCAAATAGACTTCAAAGCAAAACCCAGCACCACGAAGCAGGGCATTATCCACGGGAGTTACCAGCAATTTTTATAAGGATCAAGGTTCCAAATGAAGCCAGGACAAAACAAGCAGCCGTCGAAAACTGTGTCAGCTAAAATCTTCACCAGAAATCCAAAATGTAATCCACACAATTAAAACAGCAAACTCTGCAGCAGCCTAATACAGTCAATGATAGTAGATCTACGTATAACCAGCAACTATGGTAGCTAGAGATCATCATAACAGCTAATTAGGTAATAACAAGCCAGGAGCAATAGCTATTAATGAGGGATCTAGGGTAGGGAAAAGTGTGCTAAGTGAATAGTTGATCCAAAAAAACAGCAGAACATCATGAAGCCGGTTCCCGATAATAAACACCAGTAAGTAATAACCTCAAGAAAAAATAAAGAATAATACAAGTGTTTAGTTGTACTACCTGCATGTCTAACACAAAACTGATAGTGAAGACGCAGTATTGAAAGGTGTTTCAACCAAGTTAGTCCAGACCTTAAGCTGAAAATGTGCAGCAGAATAAGTAATCATGGTCATAACCAATTAGGCACATCAAGATTTGGGCTAAGAAATTTGTTTTACAGAATCTACTTCTTTATTGAAAAAATTGGTCAATGACTTCTCCAACTATCGGATAAAAAAACTGAGTCACATCAAACACTATTTTTGGCATTGTCTTCCAACATCACAAATTACTATTTGTAAAAGGGACACCCCATCTTTCCAACCAGCTCCAAAGGAAAAAAATTTTGTCAGCCACTTTTGTTGGCGAGCTCTAGAAATGCCTCTTTCACCCTATTGTCCTGTGATCTTGACAGATTATGAAGCATATTTAAGGCTCGTAACTGCATGATCAGGAAGAAAATAAACAATAATAATAATAATATAAAGCAATTGTAATACAAGTTGCATGCATGAAATTAGACTAAAATGAGGAATCCACAATTAAAAAGACAAGAAAAGAAACAATACTGCATGTAAGAGCCCAAACTTGTTGAAACAACATATGTCAAGTTAGTTTCTTAATGGCCTTTTCTTTCATAAGAAATGATCAATGCCTCCATCGCAGCAATAGACAAACATTAACTTCAGAAGCCTCCAGATGTAAAAGGTATATCATAAACTAGGTCACCCTGGCTAAAAACTAGTGGTCCAGTTCTGTTGGTTGAAACCATAGAAATCAGGTCTATTAAACTCACTAAGAACTTAGGTTTCCTGGGGGTGTTTAGCCCACATGACAAGACCTGATTTTACCGGAAAAGACAAACATAAAACACCTCAAAGGCTTTCAGAATTCTACAGAAACTTTTTTTTTTTTTTTTGGGAGGAAAAAGGAAAAATAGAACAAAAACAAAACGAACATATTTAGCCAATTCCATTCACTCATTATGCATAAGGTTTGCACCAAACTTACTGAAAATTAAGTTCTCGAAAGCTGATAAATTTAAATAAGCAGTTATCTAATCAACCTTAGAATTGTTTGCAACAAGTACACCTAACTGACGCATGTGTAGAGATGAATCATAAATTAATGCATATTGTATCCAAAGTGTGGTTGCAAATGTTAAAATATTTCTACTAATCTAATCACATATACTCTTTCAAATTTAATTAGAAAAAAATATAATAATATTAAACACTATAGACTAAAATAAATTAAGAGATCTCATCAAGAACCTTCCTAAGCAATAAAGAGACAGTTACAAGTGTTATCAGTTATCTTCTGTTGAAGGTTGAAAATTGTTTCTCATGCAAATAATGATAGTACTCTAAGGTTTTAAGCTATAACCCAAGCTCAACATTGACCTCCTTAATTTAAAAAAAAAAAAAATCACTATGAGAAAAATATAAATTAGATGATGTTCCAGTTGCTTAGAAGATAATATATAAAGCATGTACTTATATCGATTGGTATAGATATGTCTCACACAATGTGTTATGCTCATAGGTCCTATATAGTTGCATCTAGGCCTAGTATTAATCACAGCATTAACTAATACGTTTTAGAGCTTAGTGGCTAGTTTGACTAAGGCATTATGAGCGTATTAGATTTTTTAACTCTTATGATTATATATTGTTTAAAGAAGGTTTTAATTATTTGCAATAGAAAAGAGAGGAAAATTGAAGTAATCCTGAACACAGTTCAAAAAATTCTCATGCTATCAAATAAATGAGTAAAGGCAAGACTTCTTAAAGTTACGACCTCAAAAACTCCAACAGTTCTGGGTACTTTTTCCAGGAAGAGCTTCCATTCCTGCCATTGCCAATCTTTTACTTGGTCTTTCTTTGGTATATTTCCTCTCAACAGCCCGCTAACCAGTGACATGATCTTCTCATACAAAGTAGAAACTGGTTCAGAGACCTCTTGGTCAGGGATACCAGTACCCTCAGTCCATAAACGTAAGTCAATCTGATTCCCTATGTCAGGGAAATAAGAACTCAGGAACTCAAGAAACATCTCAGTATCAATAGATCTGAACTTAAAATTAACTGAATATGCCCTGAAAAATTTATCAAATTCAGCCCTTCCAACCTGTAAAAAGAAAGCATAGCATGTCGGAACATTCTTTGCAAGGTATTGTAAATGTTTGAGTAATGAGATACACAACAAATTAACCTGATGCTCAATGCGGTAAAGGAACTGGAAACCTTTCTCAGATGGAACCTGAGAAAATACGTCATGAGGATTGACTTCCATCGTATTGGTTTTGAGCTTTGTGAACTCCATGTTGTCCCTAAACCTTTCCATTTCTTCTTGTAAACGGCTCCAACCAATCCAGATGTTTAGATCAGCCTTTTCTTTCCCTTGCAAAACTTCCATCAGTCTTCTCTCTGCATACGTTGTAAAACCCTGCAACCACAAACAGTTCAGTAACTGAATCTGAATGTAATTCACAACATAAACCTCCACTACATGAAATAGAAAACATGTATATGATTTTTTTTTTTTTTTGGGAAAACATTATCTACAAAAATTTGCAAATTGCAGCTCTATAAACAGAAGGCACAGACAAGCATTTATAAATCATATATATACCTCACTCAACCATAAATGCTCATTAGTTCTGTGAGTAACCAAATGCCCTGTCCAAGCACGCGCAAGTCCACGCATTACGACATCAAACCCGGTAACATCACCGTTGATCATAGTGGACGACAAAAACGCTGTCATTGGAGTCTCCATTCCATCGTATGCATAATTCGGATGCAAAATATATAAATCACATAGAGGCCATTCATAAGCCCCGAACAATTCCTCCCCTTGCCTAAAACAAAAAAAAAAATAAAACGTTCCGTTAAATTCTTGTAATCAATTATTTATAAAAAAAATTAGAACAAGCAAAGTTTGCGGGCTTGCAATTGCCTTATCATTCTCTGCACCTCCTTTAATTGTTCCTGTGCCTTGTCAAGTATCGGCATCAACTGTGCATCTGAAAATATTCGGGTCTTGGGTCCCACGCGAACGTAGTGCATCCGTCCCGCAGCAAAGGCAAATAGCGAAGGAGGTATAGGGTGCTCAATTTTGAAATTGCAAACCCTGCGGTCCCTTCTCCAGAGTTTTCCAATCTTACTATCGACAACTCCAAACCACGTGGTAGCGAATATTCTACCACGCTCGTCATTAATCGTGGTAGTGGGATAGTACGTGTCTTCCATTTCCGCCGTCATCACGGCGTCCATAGACCTTGGAAGGTTGAGGGAAACTTGGAAACTAACCCGTGCCGCCGGTGTGTCCTGACAAGGGAACACAGACCTGGCCTGAATGGGTTGACATTGAGTATACAGGAACGGAGTGCCTTGGTCGTTAAGTGGTGGGACCCAAAGCAGAGCTGGAGAAGTGGACAAGGTAGAGTAGAGAACTAAGATGGAGGATTGACCAAAAAGCATGACGGTGAGGTCGCTTCCTTTAACGGCGTGAGGGGTGGAAGGGTGAGAATACATGAGAGGCTCTTGGGTTTGGGCATCAAGGACTTGGTGTATCCTCAAATAATGCATGTCTAGAGAGAGGGGACCCGTGTGTGGGGAGGGAAAGGAGAGGAGACAGGCTCCGCGGATGATGGACTGTTCGAAATCCATTAGTAGAGTGAGAGAGATTTTGGTGGCGAGTGGCTGAGTTGAATCAGCGACTGAGCAAGGGTCAATAGGCGCCATTGAGAAGAAAAATACTAAAACTACTGTTGCCTTGGTTTTAGTGTAGGCGATGATGCTGGTAGAATCACAACACTATATAATCAGAAAACAAATATTAGATACTATATATTCTAAATCATAAACCGAAAAAAAGTTCGATTTTAGTAAATCTTCGAGTACTTGAATAGCGATCAAACGCCGGTAGTATTTTTTTTTTTATATTTATTGTAACATTTCCATAGTTGTTTTTTAAAACAGTGCTATCTGCTTGAATTCCTGTAAACTTATTAGAAACTATATATATATTATTTACATAAATAAACCCAGAAAAATAAAAGCATTTCATACCTTCTTGAACCACTCTACAGTGAGTCAGCTGTTTCTCGGTTCAACCGTCATCAACGGATCCTAGGTCATGTGATTTGATTTGATATCATAAACCTAATAGTAGCTAGTAGCTAGCTAGCTGCACAAAGGAAGCAGACTAGAGAGAGACTAGTTATTGGAGGGAAAGGAATGCAATGCAGAGATCACATGTCAGAAAATTAACCAGCTGGAATACATTAAGGCTGTCCAGGATGATTAACCAGAGTTCTCTCCAAGGATTTCTTTCGATTTCATTTCATAGGTATATGTTATAGGACATTCATTCCTACTTCTAGGGTTTGGCCACAAAATCTATATCCATATGCTTGCTTAGCTACTAACTTTGCATATTTTTTAAAATAATGTTATTGCAAACATAATATTAGAAATTACAATTTATAGAATTTAATTTCATAGACATTTTAACGTTTTTTTCAAATTAAATCTTTAATAAAAGCCCAAGACATGCATAATGAATCTGACTACAATAAATAATTAAGAAAATCGAAATGATTACATATAGAAAATGCTTTCTTCCTAATATAATTTAAGAGATGAATTTTTAGTATTTTAGATGGGTGTAGAGATTGTTTGAAACCAACAACTACTTTATTTAATGAAGTTCTATTCTACTTATGTAAATTACAATATATATGTACTTTAAATAATTAAATTTAATAATCAAATTCAAAAGCAGATTAATTAATAGCATTTTATTTACAGTAACTTAATGTTATCTTTCCCTGCTAATATTAATAGCATTTCATTTTCTTGAAAATCTGACTAGATTTTAAATTAAGAAACATATATGTGTGTGTGTGTGTATCCATCTTTCTTTTAGCTTCTTATATTATTTCTTAACCTGAACATAAGCAGTTAGCCAAAAAGAAGGACGAGAGAGAATAGCTGCTGGAGGGAAATGCAGATGGCAGTGAGCGAGCGTACCAGCTCCATATTTTTTCCATGTCATCATATTCATTCTAGAACCTCTTAGAAGGATATTTTGTTAGAATCTTTCCGTACGTCAATTTTATTTTTATAGGGTAATAACGATCTCCGTTCCTAGGGTGGGTTTTGTTCTTAACGAGGATACTTTTATTGGCCTCTGGGTTCCGCGAGAGAGCGTGCTTAGTTTTCCTTTTCTTTAACAACAATAATTTGCCTCATACAATTTTGAATCCTAGCTAGGGCTGTATTATCCCGAAATCCCTCATACAATAATTTTTTTCCTTTTAACTAACCTGGAAGAGAAGAGAAGAGGGTAATTAAGTAAATTTGCCTCCTAACAAACTTAGAAAAGGAATAATCCTTTATGACGGACTATCAAAGGACACCAGCGGCGCAGAGAATATAGTACTATGCTTTTTGCTTTTTAATGAAGGTGGGAGAGACCAGGCCAGCCTTGTTTTAAGGTATAAAAAAAAATAATAATAATCATCATATGACTGCAATAATCCAATATGCCATCGGCCAGTTTATTAATATATATATATATATATATATGGCATAAACCCAACATTTAAACCAATAATATATAAAATAACTGTAATGTATTTATATTTGCTCCTACCATTTATCCTAATAATAATGTAATCTTTGTTAAAGATAAATATAATTAAATAATTTTTCTAAATAAACTTATCTATTTAATCCATCCACACGCCTACACTTTAATAACTATTTTCTAACATTGTTTTTGGTACTTCAATTATAACTCTTCATCAGGGAAACTGGAATTTCGGCAGCTCATATTTGGTCCTTCTGAAGTTACGTTTATTGCAAATTAAATTAATTAGACCATTTCATCAGCGATCTTTATTTTCGAACAAAACTTTCTCTACTACTCATCTCTTTATGCCAAAACAATTTGTTAATTCTTAATTTCTTATATTCATTCTCTTGCCAAATTATAGGGGGAAAAAAGTCTGAGGCAAATTATTCTAAATAATGTTCTCCTCACAATTTAATTGTAATTTGGGTATATTTAGATCTCCTGTTAAGAAAGAAATTTTTTTTTTCCTAATATAAAGATGGTGTAATATGTAAAACGTATGTCTACCCTTGTTTAATAATGTTCTATTTACTTACTAGTAAAACACTTTGGAGTTATTTAAGTAATTAACTTTTTTATAAAAAGAAGTTATAGGTTGGAAAAAATTTGGGTGCAAATAATTTCACCTTAATTTTTCTAAAGTTTAAAAAAAAAAGATTAAAAAAGAAATTCAACAAGTCATCCATCTTCCACTTCTCGATAAGGGTTTCAGAGATAGTGATCAAAATTCATTTAATTACAGTAAATCGAATCATAATTTTAAAACTACCACTGATTAATAACTTAATATTATCTTTCCTCTGTAATTTTAATATTATTTCATTTACTCAAAAAAAAAAACTTCAGGCTTCTTATATTTCTCAACAATGGTGGTCGACTTATTATGTGGTTTTGAATGATGTATTTCTTATTATTAATAAAATTTAACCATTTTTTAATGTCAAAAAAGTTTTTACAATTTTTTATGTTATTTAGTTGTAATTAAAAAGAATTATAAATGGTTAAAAAAATTTCACGAAACTTGGATTTTCGTTTTAAATTTGCTAAAAAAGAGAATAATAATAATAATAGCAACTTAAAATTATTGTTTTATGATGGCTTTAGATTTTCAGTGCCAAGGGAGCAGGATGTTTTGTGTGGAGCAGACTGGCAGTCGGTGATGTTTTTGATTATTTCAAAAATAACCACTTAAATTTGTCCAATTTTGTACAAATATACTTTAAAGATTCTTCCAGACCCTTTCTACCTAAAGCTTGCTCAAGTAAAATTTGAAATAAATCTTTATAAGCTTATTAAATCATATTTTTTACTTAAGAAATCGTTATTTGATTCTATAAATAATAGAAGTGCTTTTTTATAACAAATTTATTATATTATTAAGAAAAATTTATTATAAAAATTATAGAATATAATATTGGACAAAAGAGAGTAGGAAATCTCATAGGACGAACTTACAATAAAATGTGAAAGGAAATTTCCAAAAGTTTTTTTTTTTAACATAAAAAAGCACTTTGAATCATAAACCAAAAAATCATTAGTTATCATAAGTACGAGACCTTTTCAACTAGTGATGGTATATGTATAATCAACTCTTATAATTTGCATTGATAAATTAAAAAATAATAATAATACTTATTAGTCATTTAATCGTATTACTTCCTGTTACACAGACAGTCGTTTCTCATTCAATTCAATTGTACTACTTCATGTTACACATAATGAATATGATTCTCTCCCTCTCCGTGAATTTGTTGTCTCACTTTAAATTATATCATTTTTTGACGTTAATTTATATCACTTAAATTAATATAGATTAATCGTTAGAATTTAATTACACAACAACAAATAATTATTAAAGTAATCATTAAATGTATTTAGAATGAATAACAATTAAGTTGGACTATTAATGATTTTTTTGTTTTATCTCTCCAATCTCCTTCTTATGGTCTTTAAAGTCCCTCTCCTGTAATTTAGGTACAATTTAAATTATTCATTAAATAATTTTAAAATAAAATAATCAATGAAATATTAATTAATTACTTTAAAATACATTAATCATACTAATTCCTAATTTTATTGATCTAGTTATTTATTATTATATCCAGCTTTCGGTGCTATTTTTCTTGAGAACTCGTCGCTTGGCTATGGGTAGAGGATTGTTTATTTGTGTTTATACTACTAATGTGTACGGTGGTTAAGCAAGTGAAATTGGTTATTGTTCTATTAATTATCTATTATTTTTCTGTCCCGTTTAGTTAATTGTACTTCAAAGAACATTGGCTTCTGGATTGAGGATAATGGGTTTTCCTTGATGTGAGTTTGATCTGTGTTGTTCTTCTTCGTGGTTGATGGGTAATTTTTTATCATCCTTATAATTTTAATTCATTATATATCATTGTTTGAATAATTAGTGTATTCTTAAAGTAATTAAGTAAAATTTTCATTAATTATTTAATTTTAAAATTGTTTAAGAAATAATTTAAATCATACCTAAATTATAAGAGATAGCGGATGTAAAGACGACAGTAGAAATGAGATTGGTAAAAGAAAAAGATCTTTAATGGCTCAACTTAATTATTATTCATTTTAGAAGCATTTAATAATTGCCTTAATATTTATTTGCCGTGTAATCAAATCCTGACTATTAATCTATATGAATCTAAGGGATATAAATTGATATAAAAAATGGTGTAATTTAGGGAAGCTTTCTGATCCAGTCCTATATATATACACACACATACACGCACTTTTCAATTAGAATGTAAATTTTATTTATTTATTTTTTGGAGGTTTATTAGTCATCATTTTAAAACATATTGCAATAACCATCATTATTGATTAGGATTAGCTGAAGTTTTTTCATAATAGATCACAAAGTGTTTAACAAATAAAAATACGTCAAACAACAATTAAAGCCTAGAAAAGAAAATAAAAGAAAAAGTAAATTCGTAGTAGAAGAGGTCCAAGTGTAAGAGTGTAACCATAAAGGGGAAGGGCAGGCCGCGAGTCTCCTCAGTGACTGCAGCCACTGCGAGCACGAGTAAGTCCCGTCCAGTCCAGTAGTACACAGACACTGAAAGGCGCGGCCACCAACCCACGCTGCCTCTGCCTACTGCCTGCCTGCTACACTACCATAAAGCACTATAATTTTTATGCAACTTTGCCCTTCCTTTATTTCTCCTTTTCCATTCATAACTTTCTTCACCACCAAGAAAACCTTCCCTTCCATTGTGCCCTGACCTCTCCTTTCCATCTCCAACTGTTATATACGCTGTCAACTTGGGTTTTTTTTTGCTTACTGGGTTGAGATAAATATATATTGTTGGTTTCACGGTGAGAGTGTTGGTTGTTTTTTTTCCTGGTTTCAAGTATTCTGCGGACGTTTCTCTTTATTTTATGAGGGAAGTTTCACTTACTCATGTTCTGTTATGATGGTGCTGACTTCTTCGTCTTGTTGTTTTACTGTATTTTTCCGGTGTTTTCCCCATTTCGAGACTGTATAGTTGCTCTTGCGCATGTTATCTACTTATGGTAAGGTCAAAGGTCTTCTCCAAAAGCTACTATACATAAATATATGTATTATATATCTTAAACAATGCCGCCTTCATAAAATTTTAGTTACATCATAACAAAACTCGAACATATCTTTATGTATATGTTTATTTGCTCTATATGCTTATTTGCTCTTTGGTGTTTTGTGGTCTCACCCATTTGATTTAGTTGGGTGTTTTCGTGGCCTTGTTAATTTCCTGAAAGGATCTTATTATCGCATTCACAAACACAAGCATGTATATCTGGAGACTCTAGGCCAATCTGACATATTGGAGCTAGCTAGCTTATCTCACTTAGTTTGATATTATTGATAATCATAAAACCAAATTAGCCCACAAGCAAAAATAAAACTTTTTGCAATAAAATTTGACACTTGTTGCAAATTCTGCTATTGAAATATATATAGCATATATATATATATATATTATTTTTGCACCAAATTATTTTGTAATTAAATCAACATTTTGTAACTAAATAAGAATTTGTTGCAAATTCTTAATAATTATTTTGGCGTTGAGTTTTCCAGCCAAAACCTTATATTTAGTGACAATTTTGTTTAATTTAGTGACAAAAAGAAATTTGTAGTTGAATGTTCTTTATTTTTACACTAACCTGATCAACCTCATTTTCATATTAAAAAATGATTGTATTTGTGACAAAATAATTCAGCAAGAATACTATTTGCAACTACATATACATATCATATATCGTTACTACTATTTTTTTATGGAATGAAGGACAAAATGATGGTTACAAAATAATTTATCCACAAAAACATATATGATCGTAATTAAATATCGTTATTACTTATAAAAGAAATTCTTAGTTAAATGTCTTAATTTTTCCTCAAATTTAAAGGTTTAGGGTGAATTTATGAAATGAATAACTAATTCATTTGTATTCAAATGATGGTATTTATCAAAATGAAGGTGTTTGTTGAAAAATGATTAGTAAGTAAATGTAATATTTTCGTTAACGACATATATTATTGATTAAATATCGTTATTACTTATAAAAGAAATTTGTAGTTAAATGTATTAATTTTTACCTCAAATTTAAAGATTTTGGAGACGAATTCATGGAAAGAAGTACCAATTCATCCAAAACAATTTCGTAAGTAAATGTAATACTATTTGCAAATAGAATATATTCATGATTAATAAATATCGTTATTACTTATAAAAGAAATTTGTTTTTCAGCATTGCATGTGGAATTAAAAAAAATGTTACTTACTTTAATTCATGGTGTGATATGTGCAGAAGAAAAAATTATAGTGATTAAAAAAACCATGAAAAGTGAATTAAAATTACAATTACATGATATGCAAAGAAGATCAATTCAATATGAAAAACGTTCCAAACTTAATTCCATAAACATCTTGTTTTAAGCTTTAATTCCGAACAACGTAGCTTAGATCAATATATGTTAAAAAAACATTTACTCAAGTTATGATTCCAATGTTTAAATGAATACGTGACATTAAGACAAAAGTAACAGAAAGTAAGATACGGTGGCATAACATATATAATAAATAATTAAAGTAACAATTAAAAAAGAAACGTTTAACATTTACAAACCAATTAAGTAGCCGAATGTTAAAATCAATAGGTGATTTATTGTAATAAACAAAATTGTGTATAATATTTTTATACAATAGCTTTGAGGAAAAGAATTTGAGAGGATGATAGAAAAGGAAACGTCTTGCTTTCCCAGCCTTGTCTTTTCGATTAATTTCTTTCCTCATTTTGAATGCTTTCTTGCTTTGTTGTCTAGTTGACAGAAGAGAGGCGGTGCTTGATTGTAAAATTAAAAATAATAACAAAACAATGTTGCTCGTATCATTGGAACCCCTCCTTTTGCTTGATCACATGAAATATTATAAAAGAGTAGTTCTTTTAACTCTCACTCTATATCTCATTTGACTCCATTTCAAAAATAAGTAAATATAAATTTATAATAAAAATTGGAATAAATGAGGCGATTAATATTGAGTCAACTTAAGAAAAACTCTCATTTTCCCTTTATACATGATCCCATCCTCCCTTTTTTTCCCTAACATTAACTTCATCCTCCCTGCCTCACGCTAACTTCATCCCTTCTCTCTCTCCACTTTTCTCTCAAATTCATCAAAGTCCATCTATCTGTCTTTATCCTTGATTTTAGCCAATCACAACCGAAGTTATAGAATGATTTGATATCAATTAGATATTAGGTTATTTGACCGGCTAATTAAGATTTCATCACAACCAACTTCATCCCTTAGATCTAATTAACATCAAATCATTATGCAATAATTTGCCTTAGTTTGTAAAAAATATTGGTTACACACACATATAATTTAACTTAATGTGGGGGTTTTCTTTATTTGATGGCTGTTAATGTTTTTATGATATTTGGAGAAAAAAAATGATATCATAAGTTATTAAATGATTATTAATTTCGTGTATGAGTTTAAAAATATTATTGTTTATGAGGTGATTAAGTGCTCATTTAATTTTCTTTATAGTCTCTTTGATATTCTTATGCTCTCTAATATTCTTTTTGTGAAATATTATTTAAGAGAGCTAGTGGAAGCATTCATTAAAATAATAGAAAAAAGTTCTAAAAGATAAAGTCAATTAGATTTTATACAATTATAAAGATTTTTAGCATGCTAATTAATTAATTATTTATTTAAATTGTTGAGGGGGATGTGCTTAAGCCCAAAGGGAATCACCTAGGAAAGTAACCCAACCTCTGTGATTGGAGATCCCATGAAGGAGGTTCAATGGGTAGGAACAATCTATACTGCGTGATTTGTTAAGCACAACTATAATGACATATCTTAAAGGAGATATCTTGCTCATCCCTATGGCAAAGTGCTTGTTATATGTGATGTTAGGAAGGATATTTATCCTGCATGAGTCCAAACGCTAAATACACCTACGAGGTATAGGTCACATATACCTTTTGAGGACTCACCTAAGTGCGAGCGTCGTGAGGGCCGCGACCGTGAGAATTGGGCTATTCTCTAAAACTCTCATGAGAATCAAGATTGAGCGCATGGCCATTAATAGCGCTAACCTACCAAAACCATGTCTTCATCGATATTATGTGTGTGATAGTTTAAAGTTTGGTCAAGAAATCGAGTTCAAGACTTTGTTCACTCAAGTTTCTCAAATGGATAATATTAACACTAAGTGTAGGTTCAAACTCGTAAGATACCTATACCCATTACATAATAGAAGGTTGCTCTTTATATATAATTTTTATTTTATGAGCATTTTTATATTGATATTTTATTTTATAAAGCTTTAAAGTTTTAAACCTTTTGTGGGGGACTGTTAGAGATAAAAGGTTTAAAACAAATATTTACATCATGAGTTACAAAATTTATTTTGAGATTAATTTTATACGTTACAAGTATAATAAAAACATGAACGTTACGACACTTATTATTTGTAACGTTTATGCTTTTATTAAGAACATTATGGCTTAGGAGTTATGAGAAAATTAATTTGCAACTTACTTGGCTAAGAGACTACTATATAAAGGAGTTTCAAAGGTTCTAACATGGATATGATTTTTTGAGTATTTTATGATTTTGAGCAACCGCAACATATAAAGACAGGTTACTTTCTTCCGGTAATCGTGCTCATCGAGAAGATAGGCTGTGAGCACTGGGTTGTATCTTGGAGCTCTTGAGTATCGATATGACCCGCACGAGGGGAGGACTCTTTGGCTTTAGGACAATGCCTTCGACATACCTCCCAAATGCTCAAGCCACTTATTTCTTACTCTATCTCTTTATTTATTCTATTTATTTAATATATTAATCTAATTCATATTTTATTATTTCTTTAATATCTTGTTGTTTGATTATTTTATTTAGATTTATTATAAATATTTCCAACAATTATTTCACAAACCACGTTAATGTCATGGCCTGCCGTTTTACTAAAATTATCGAAAATATAGATTTAATGATTACAACATATGTTTCAATATTTTAAGCTACTGAAGGAAATTTATGATTTCAACGATATATATATATATATATATATATATATATATATATATATATATATATACACACACAAATATTATCCCATTAGATCCAACTCTTATAAATTTCAATATTTTAGTATATGATCATTATATATAGCACATAATATAATTTAAAATAAAAGTAGATATTAGTAATTTACATTGCGAGATGAACTAAACATATTAATTATTTAAGTATATAACAATTAATAAGATTATGATTCTTCAAACTTGCACGGTTTATTATTATTATTTTATATTGTTTACAATAATTTGTATTACTATTTAATTACATTTACTTTATTTCTTTATCATGTCAATTCTATCGTTGGACCATGCACAATCTCTAATTATCCATAGTAGGCTCAATTGATTGATTCTTAATTCAAAAAAATTTTACGTTAACGAATAATCAACCACAAAGAACATAAATTATATTAGTTCTGAACATATGGTTTAAATCTACTAGTGATGTAAAATATTGATATCTTTCATGCATACAAGTTCTGATATGTCATGTATAGTATTAACATGATAATGTAAAAAATAAATTAAAACAATTAATCGATACTTTTATTTATAATATGTTTAATGGTATTAATATTAAAATTACTTCACAGTTCATATATATTTTTACTTTATAATATATTTAACATTTATTTTATTATCTAACACTATTCAATTTTATTTATTTGGTGACATAACATTTTTAATAAGTATTATGATATATATCATTAAACATGTAATGATACTAATATTATGATTATAATAGATATTATATTATGGGCGTTAAATTTTTGTAATTAAAAAAATAATTCAATTTTAAGATATTCAGATTATATATATTCAATTTTAAGATACTTTTACTAAATTCTACTTTTAAGAAAGTTTCTTTTACTAAATTCTACTTTTAAGAAAGTTATGTAAATAATACTTGCTCATGAGAAGAAACAAACTTTAACTTTCAGAGGATTTTCAAAATAATAAAACTGTTAAGCATGCATAAAAATGTCATCATAAAACTATTTCTGAACCTTTATGAAAATTTATATAAATTTGATATCAATGCTTCTTTTCTTAACTCATATAAGATATTTAAAAACACATGTTAATATATTAAACAAGTACCTATAAAACTGTCTGATCATACCTGGCGAGATCTAACATCACACAGGTCTATCTAGAATTTCTCATACATGGTGAGATTTAACATCACACAGGTAGAGTTATCCGTACTTAGTGAAATCTAACACCACTTTGTCCTACTAAACTGGTCATACACATGTACAGAGCTGCTCCAAAAGGTTAAAGCGCCTAGATCACATGGCCAAAGCCTTTATGTATGTCTGAACGGGTCTCAAAGACTTCTATCTGTATATATGTATAACTGAATCTGCTATCTCACTGACTAAGTGAGCTAAGTACTAGCTTAATATAACATGATTGAATTGTTCTTATCATTGCTAAAATTGATTTTCAAAACTGTTTCATATGCTACAACTTTGTTTTTCATGCAACTTTATCAAAAATGAGAATTTTATGAAATCTAAAGCTAAAAATACTTGAATCATTAAAATCAATGAAAAACATATGAAAAAAAATCATTTCAAATGCTTCAAGAAAATTTTGAACAAAATGCTAAAATGGTTACAAATATCATCATTACACCACTTCTCTAATATTATAAAAATATGATCTTCTTGAATCAAATATAAAGCCTTTAAACATACTAAATAATGTATACATAAAATCTAAGTTTTCCTATCTAAATGATATATCTTTGTCTAGAAAAATTTTGAAAATGAACTTCATATATTTTAATGACTTAAACTAATCATAAAATTTATCATAAGGGGTGATTCCCATCAGTGTTGTAACTAGAATTTTTTTTTTTGGATGAGCTGAAAGCGCTTTTAAAAATCAGCCATAAAATTTCACTGTACAAGTAGATTTAATTAATTAAAAAATACATCTAATCAAAATAACATTATGTGCCTTACTTTTTAAAATATAAATTAAATATTTAAAAAAATAAAATTATAAAATAAAAAATATAATATAAAAATGAGATAAAAGATTATAAAAAAATTATTTTAATATGCTTAAGAGAAAAAGTAATCTATTATTTATAATGAAAAGAAAAATTAACATATCATATACGAGAAAATAAGAGAAAACCTAAATTCAAGGTACATAAATTATAGATAGCTTCGAACCTACGATCGTTTGTTCATGACGGCTCTGATACCATGTTAAGTTTGCTATTTTTTCAAAAGTTTAAGCTTGTAGATACAGACTTAATACCAAATATTTAATTTTCTAATATAATTTAAAGTAGATTATAGTTTATTGTAATTCACAAAATCTAAGGTGGTTGCATTAATTTATTTAATATTATATCAATTGTTATCTAATGGCGTAATGCACTAATGAAGGTGTGTTAGAGTTAGATTGCAAAACTATTGGATTTACATTTACTTAAGCAAACCCCAAGGTTGCTCATGTAAAATTCCCTTTTTGTGTTACAAAACTCATCAAACTCATTGCTTTTCTTTCAAAAATCTCGGCTAGGCTGAGCCCCCCTCTTCTTTCTCTAGTGATTCCCATAATATTAGTTTGAGTTTTGTGAATTCCATTTTGTCCCTAAACCCTTCCATTTCTTCTTTTAAATGGCTCCAACCAATCCTAATATTTGAATAAGCTTTTTCTTTCCCTTGCGCAACCTCCATCAGCCACCTCTCTGCATATATGATAAAACCGTGCAGCTACAAACGAGTAATTCACAACATAAATAAATCTCTATTACATCAAATAAAAAACATGAATGTTCCAGCATTTCAAATTAAATTAATATTTGATTTTTTTTTAATAATATCACATACTTCCCTCATCTTATGATAAAATCTCATAGCCATGGATCTTTTATATTTTCATCTAAAAACAGTCTCTATATTTTGAGGAACTTTTGCTGATTACTATTTTGTTACTTTTGTTGTTAAGTCATTGCAAAAAAGTTGAAATTAGAGAGGTAAGCTATTGACCACTGTATAGTCAACAATACATAAAGCCTAAATTCAACTGTTAATTTATAAGCAATTAATTTTTGTTGTTAACAATAAAAATCCATCAGCAATGCCTACTCCGCCATAGCCGCCTGCAGCTGCAAACCAATCGGCGACTTCACCACTAAGCCCACCCGTCTCCACCACCCCTACCCCCACTTCCTCCACCGTCAAATCAACTGTCCATTAAATAACACACCTACCGTGCCGGAGCCCTCCCCTTTCTCGTCCGTTTCTTCTTCCCCAAGATGTCAATCATCCGATTGAAGGTTCAGTAGTGTGATGAAATTGGCAATCCGTTTCGACCAAATTGAAGAACTCGAGGGCGCACTTCCAGTCATTAGCGTAGTAAGAGAGGGTTTCGTGACCGGTGGTTTGATCGAAATTTTGGGGATTCGGGTTTTGGGAGTGAAAATATGAAGCGTAAAAGAGGAGATTTTGGGTCCGAGACTGGGGTTTGGAAGTTGTCAAGAGGAGATTTTGAGCAAAAGGTGAAGAATCTGAAGGGTTTGGCTTGGTGGGTTGCGCTTCGATTACAGGTGGAGATGACGATGGCATAGTGTTGTCTACGGCTAGAGCTAGTGGGGTTAATGATGACAAGAGCAGAGCAGCCAAAGTGGCCTCAGTTGATAGTTTTCTTATGTTGATTTTTTTTTTTTTTTTTAACGATGAGTTTTCGTCTGGGAAGTATGTTTCTAACAGTTTCTTTAACGATGAGCTAGGCAAATTTTGATTTGTTTTGGACAATGTTTTTATTGATTTGTCAGTATTATTATTTTTTTAGTGAATGTTGAATTTTGGTTTTTCTTGAATGTCTCATTTATTTCAACTTTTGTGCTTTATGTTGTTATCGGAAAAAACTTGGTTTGTTCTTGTATGTTTTGGTGATGAATCAACAAGTAATAAGTGGGTTTGGTGATGAATCGCCATAGCCACCACCCTGGAGGGAGAAGAAGTTGCTGGGTTTGTTTAGTTTTTGGGTTTTTTTTGGTGATTGGTTTTGCGGGTAGAAAAAAAAAATGTGGAGAGGGAAGAGGAGAGAAATGGTGGAGGTGGAGATAGAAGAACAAAATTACATTAGAAAATTTCATTATTCTATTAAGTTTAAATTTTTTTATTATTAAAATTTTTTCATAATTACGATAGGATTAGTTAGAAAAATGATATCATCTAATCACATATATAACAGAAGAAAAGGCGGTAAGGAGGAGTTACTCAAAACATAGACACTCTTTTTGGATAAAAATGCAAAAGACTAATATCTATGCCATTTTATCAAAAAGTGAGCGAGGTTTATAACATTATCCCCTTTTTTTTTCGAAACATAATCTACAAAAAATTGCAAATTGTAGCTTTATAAACAGAAAGTAGGAAAGTTAAAAAGATCAGAAGCATTTAAAAATCAGATATATACCTCGCATAGCTATATAATGCTCGTTAGTTTTGTGAATAACCAAATTTCCTGACCAAGCACGCGCAAGTCCACACATCACAACATCAAACCTGGTAACAAAGGCCATTCATAAGCACCAAACAATTCCTTCCCTTACTAAAACAAAAAAGCAAAATAAAATAAAGTAAAGCGCTCCGTTAATTTTTGTAACCAAATTATCAACAATTTAAACAAAGTTTTATGGGCGGGCTGGCCTTATCATTTTGTGCACCTCCTCGAATTGCTCCTGTGCTTTCGCAAGGACTGGCCTCAACTGTGCATCTAAAAATATTTATTCACGTCTTGGGTCCCACTTGAAAGTAACTCATCTCTCCCGTGGCAAGGGCCAATAGATATGGCAGGAAGGGATACTCCATTTTGAATTTTAAAACCCTGTGGTTCTTTCTGCGCCATCACGAAAGACAACTCTAAACCACGTACCAGCAAATATCCCACCAACCTTAACATCCCTCGTCATAATGGGATAGATAGTATGAATCTTTCATTTTCACCAACATCACGGCGTCCATAGACCTCAGAAGGTTGAGTGAGACTTGGAGAGGAACCTGTGCTGACAACGGAACACAGCCCTGGCTTGAATGGACTAACATTGACTGTAAAGGAAGAGAGTACCTTAGCCATTAAGAGGTGTTACCCAAAGCATAGACCAGGAGACGTGGGCAAGGTAGAGTAAAGAATAAAGATTGAGGATTGACTAAAGAAAATAACAGTGAGGTGGCTTCCTTAACGGCGCGAGGGGTGGGAGGGCGAGAGTACATGAGAGTTCGTTGGGTTTGGGGATCAAGGACTCGGTGTATCCTCAAAAAGTGAATGTTAAGAGAGAGAGGACCTGTGTGTAGGGGGAGGGTAGACTTAGGTTTCTAGAAATGAACAGTATTCGCCAGCTTTTCGAGCAGCTAAGTAGTTTCCAATTTTATACTAAAAACTGTGAAATTACAGCTCGCTCCTGACAGATGTCCATCATCAAGAAACCCATAACAATAGCCAATCAGAATGGCTTACATGGCGAGTACTAGAACCTTATGGAAGTGCTTGGGGATAAACCTAATTAAGTAGACTAATACCTAATTAACTAACTAAATAGATAAATTAACCAACTTAACTATCTCTGCACAGTTAATTAACAAGAAAGAGAAACGATAAGAGATAAGAGCATATTAGAAGAAAATAAAATAAAGAACTAATCAATGAGCTATCTTGACATTCCCTCTTAAATTGGAGGGCATGTCGATGACTCTAACTCTGGATTTGAAGTAGTGAAATTAAGGAGCTGTTAGGGGTTTTATGAAGCAGTAAGCTATCTAGTCATAGGAGGGTACATATTTGACTTCAATGAGCTTCTCTAAGACTTTGTCTTGAACAAAATGGATGTCTATTTCAATATATTTTGTGCGAGCATGATGAACTGGATTGGAGGCTAAGGCACTGGTACTCATATTGTCAAACCAAGCTATAAGGGTCTGAGAAGGTTGACAATGCAGTTCAGAAAAAGTAGTGACCGTAGCCAGGCTATCTCAGTAGCAACAAGAGCTAAGGCCTTATACTCAGACTCTGTGCTAGATCAAGAAATTACCTGTTGTTTTTTAAATAGCCAAGATAAAAGAGTATCTCCCAAGAATACACAATAGCCCCTAATAGACCTTTTATCTTCCAGGCTATATGCCCAATCTGCATTCAACAATCTAGTGATGCACAAGTTCTCACAAGGCTTTATATGAAGGCCAAAAGAGTTGGTGCCTCTAAGGTATCTAAGGACTCTCTTTACTTCTTGCCAGTGACAAAGTTTTGAAGCTTGAAGGGATTGGCTCAACTTGTTCACAATGAAAGAGATGTTAGGCCTTGTGTATGTTAGATACTGAAGAGCTCCTACTGCACTTCTATACAGGGTTTGATCAGTAAACGATTCTGAATTTTTGCCATTTTTGTTCTTGCTTGTAGTGGCAGGAGTAGAACATGGTTTTAGGTGTTGAAGACTCAGTTTCTTAAACAGGTATGAAACATTTGGCTTGATTTAGATACATACCTGTAGCATCACTTCTAACTTCAATTCCAAGGAAATAGTGGAGTTCTCCAAGGTTTTTTAAGGCAAATAAGTTGTTTAGTTTTGAGATCAAACCTTAAATGAAGGAAGTATCATTGCCTATGATAAATATGTCATCAACATACACTAATATGAAGACTAGTATGCCATCAACCTTAAGAATAAACAGTGAAGAATCTGATTTCAAGTTGATGAATTTCCAATTCAATAGAGTGCTTCTTAGTTTGGCAAACCACACTTTAAGAGCCTGTGTAAGGCCATACAATACCTTGTTTAGTTAACAAACATAAGTACGCTCAGAGGCATCCACATATCCTCCAGGCTGTGCCATGTAGACTGATTCCTCCAATTTTCCATTTAGAAATGCATTATTTATGACTAGTTGCCTTATTTCCCAATTCCTTGATACTGCCAAGGTTAAAATCATTATAATTGTTCTGGGTTTGACAATTGCATTGTAAGTTTCTAAATAGTCTATACCTGGTATTTGATGAAAGCCTTTGCCTACCAGCCTAGCTTTGTGCTAATGTATACTACCGTCACTATTCAGTTTGAGCTTAAAAACCCATTTGTTGCCTACCAAGTTATACTTTGGCAAAAAAGAAACCAAAGTCCAGCTTTTATTTTTGATGAAGGCCTCAAACTATGTATCCATAGCTTCTTTCCATGATTTTGATTCCATTGCTTCAGTGACTGTCATAGGTTCAACTTTCTGATCTTCAACTTCATGTTCCTGGGTATAAATTTTGGGCTTGAAGATACCCCTTTTTGTGGAAGGAAGAGTAGAATATGTGGTTTGATGATCTGCAGGTGTGTTTTGATTTTCACTCACAGTTGGCTCATTGATTGAGGAGTTAGCTTTGATATTGGTGAGTTATTTTAGAAATCTTGTAGAGAAGAAGAAAGAACAGAGTCATCCTGGAGAGAGCCCTGATTTGGCTCATTTGCAGTTGGAGGGTTTTGTGCTGTTCCACTCTTCTATAAGTCATTGGATTTAGATTCTAAGGAGCTTTAGTTTTGATTTGACCATGTATTTAAGATAGGGAGAAAAATGCCTAATGAATCTATGAGAGTAGGATATGAAATAGAGCTATCTTTAAAATACAGAAAACCTTGTTTAAAAGGAAATTTTGATTCATTAAAGATAACATTCCTAGATATATAAACCCTTCATGTAGGACTCATACACTTATACCCTTTATAGAGGTCACTGTAGCCTAGGAATATGCATTTGTTGGTGTGAAATAGAAATTTACGGTTTTGGTAGGGCCTCAAGCAAGGGAAACATGAGCAACCAAAAGTTTTTAGAGAGTTATAATCTAGAAATTGGTTAAAGGGTTTTTCCCAAGGTGATATGCCATTAAGGTTTGGAGTAGAAAGTTTGTTAATGAGCCACACAGAAAAGCATCCCACCAGTGCTTTAATGGCATATTGGCTTAAGCAAGCAAAGTTAGCCCAATTTCTATAATGTGCCTGTGCTTTCTTTCTGCCTTTCCTAGCTACTTATGAGTGTATGGACAAGTAATCCTAGACTCAATCCCATTTTGGTTAAGAAATTCATAAAACACTTTGTATTCCCCCCCCATGACTCTGTTCTTTCTTCTTCTCTACAAGATTTCTAAAATAACTCACCAATATCAAAGCTAACTCCTCAATCAATGAGCCAACTGTGATTTGGCTCATTTGCAGTTGGAGGGTTTTGTGCCGTTCCACTTTTCTATAAGTCATTGGATTTAGATTCTAAGGAGCTTTAGTTTTGATTTGACCATGTATTTAAGATAGGGAGAAAAATGCCTAATGAATCTATGAGAGTAGGATATGAAATAGAGCTATCTTTAAAATACAGAAAACCTTGTTTAAAAGGAAATTTTGATTCATTAAAGATAACATTCCTAGATATATAAACCCTTCATGTAGGACTCATACACTTATACCCTTTATAGAGGTCACTGTAGCCTAGGAATATGCATTTGTTGGTGTGAAATAGAAATTTACGGTTTTGTTAGGGCCTCAAGCAAGGGAAACATGAGCAACCAAAAGTTTTTAGAGAGTTATAATCTAGAAATTGGTTAAAGGGTTTTTCCCAAGGTGATATGCCATTAAGGTTTGGAGTAAAAAGTTTGTTAATGAGCCATACAGAAAAGCGTCCCACCAGTGCTTTAATGGCATATTGGCTTAAGCAAGCAAAGTTAGCCCAATTTCTATAATGTGCCTGTGCTTTCTTTCTGCCTTTCCTAGCTACTTATGAGTGTATGGACAAGCAATCCTAGACTCAATCCCATTTTGGTTAAGAAATTCATAAAACACTTTGTATTCCCCCCCCCCCAATCTGATTGGATGCCTTTGATTTGTCTTTCAATTTTTTTCTCAACAAGAGTTTTGAATTGTTTGAAAGACGTTAAAGCTTTAGACTTGTTTTTGATGAGATAAATCCAGGTGTACATGCTGTAATCATCAATAAAATTAGTGTAATATTTGAAGTTTAAGCTAGAAGAAATGGGTGCCAGTCTCCATTAGTCAGTATGAATCAGTTCTATGACATGTTTTGTCTAGCTATTTGAGTTTTTAAAAGGTAGTGCATGAGATTTCCCCATTTGACAACCATCACAGAAATTATAATTTTCATTGACATGAATAGGTTCATTACATGTTTTCGAAATTTGACTCAGGACCTTCAAAGAAGGGTGACCAAGTTTCCTATGCCAGATTGTGAATTTATCCACATCTGACATGGTTGACACAACCAGACTACTACGCCTATTAACCTTTGTATTAACTAACAAGACTTTGCTAGGATTTTTGTGAGAAAAACTAGATTCTGGAGCACATGAGGCAGCAACGTCTGGATGTATAGATCTCTTATTTATTCTAAAGACATTGGAAAGGAACTTTGTAGAGTTTTTAGGACTTGGATAGAATCTATAGAACCCCTTCTTTAACTGTCCTTTGCGATAGAACCTGATGTGTTTGCTTGTCCTTTACAACGCATAAATTAGAGTGAAATTCAACATAAATTTTGTTATCTTAAGTAAGTTTTGATACAGTCAAAAGATTTTTGGTTATTTTTGGCACTGAGAGGATGTTTTTCAGGTTTGACGATGTGTTTTTGACATGTATTTTAGAATTGCCAATGTATGAGATGCAAAGTATATTGCCATCACCCACAGCTGAAGTTTTGTTACCATTATATTCTATCCTGGCATTGAGCAAGCTTGGATCTACAGTTAAGTGGTTGGTAGCACCATTGTCAACATAACAAAAGTCATTAGCCACCGCATCTGGAATAGCAATAACAGCTTTTTGAGGTTGGTTCTGTCTTGAAAAGCCTAGAAAACCTTATCTGCCATTGTTGTTATTTTTGTTTTTGTTTGTTGACCCAATATAGCTTAGATCAATCTTGTAAAAGCATATAGAGGCACGGTGTCTAATCTTGCCACATATCTGGCAAATTGGCTTGGAATTGCCAAACCTGCCTCCACCTCTCTCTTTTAAGTTATTATTATTAGATCCCTTCTCGAATCCTTGGTTGAAATTTTTGTTGTTGTTTCCTTGCTTGGAGAAATCTTTGTTGTTGTTACCTTGCTTACCAAAGGCTATGTTAGTTGGGACCTGGTTCAGGTTAAGACTAGCAAAAGTGTTAAGCCTTTCCAGCCTATTTTCAAAGTTGAAAAGGGTGGCTTGAAGTTCTTCCTATGAGATGCTTTCCTTGGTTTGAATCTGAACTACAATAGGTGTTGTCAACAATCTTCTTCATAGTAGCAAGATACTCCTTCATCTGCATTGTACATTTCCTGGTGGTTTGAAGATCAAACCTGAGGTTTGATATCTTTGATTTGTTTTTGATTCCACAATACTCTTTAAGAGCCTTCCATAAATTATGAGCAGTTGGTTGGCCTATTTCCTAGGTTGCCACTTCACTTGCGACTAAGCCAAGAAGCCATCCTATCAACAGATTGTCGGTGGAAATCCAGTCATCATAATTTGGATTCAATTGGAGTTGAGAGCTGCTTCCGTCTTCTTCAGCTGTTGCTGGAACAAACTCGGGTGGACATTTCTTAGTACCAAGAACAAAGCCCTCAAGTCTGTTACCTCTAAGATTTGGTAAGACAATTACCTTCCAGATTGTGAGGTTATTTTCATCAAGTTTGATAGGAAAGGCCTGGTTAAGAGTGTTACCAAATGGTGAGTTCCCACTTGGAAAACTTGGTCGAGAGGAGGAACCAGAATCCTTGGTGGAGGGGCTACCATGAATGGATCGAGAGGACATGACATTGGCCTAAATGCGGCTCTGATACCAACTTAGGTTTATGAAAATGAACAGTATTCCTCAGCTCTCCCAGCAGCTGAGTAGGTTTCCAATTTTATACTAAACTTTGTGAAATTACAACTCACTCTTGACAGATGTCCATCATCAGGACTCCCATAACAATGGCCAATCAAAATGGCTTACATAGCGAGTACTAGAACCTTATGGAAGTGTGTGGAGATAAACCTAATTAATTGATTAATTAGACTAATACCTAATCAAATAACTTAACAAAAAAATTAGCTAACTTAACTATCTCTGTATAGCTAATTAGTAATTAATAAGGAAGAGAAACGACAAGAGACATAGCATATTAGAAGAAAATAAAATAAGGAAGTAATCAATGAGCTATCTTGACAGGTAGCGAGATGAGAAAGGCTAAGTGGATGATAGACTTTTCGTAATCTACGAGTAGAGTTAGAGAGATTTTGGTGGCGAGTGGGTGAGTTGAATCATCGAATGAGTGAGGGTGGATACGGCACCGTTGAGAAGAAGATTACGCGTTCACTTTTCAATTCAAATCATTGAATTATGTACCTACGTGTGAAGACAAGTCATTAAGGAGGTAGTTGTGGCTGGTTGTTGACTGTGGTAATGAAGTATCTGGGGGATTACTGCTGACTATGATGATGAGCTAGCCTTGAGATAAAAGGTGAGCTGGAGAAGCAGCTGAATATATTTGTTGGTTGTTATTTTGTCCTACAACTGTCCGACAACATTGCACTGAATTAGGAAAAATATTTGCTGATTTATTCTGCAATGTCAACCTATAGACAGCAAGACTCTGTTGCTCTCTACCAATCATTTCTCCACCTTGTATTATTGTTGCCATATGGCACATTTTCATTAGACTGTAATTGATACTATAAAAGGTTGATGAATGGAAGGAAATAATAATTTTCAGTTGCTGGAAATTCACCTTAGCTGTGTTTGCTCTAAAATTTTAACTTGGTATCAGAGCAAAAAAGGCCAACGCCAATCTGCCTTCTTGCCTTTCTGAGCTTTCTAATAGATTTCATGGCAACTTCAGGATCCTCATCTGCATCAAATCTGGTAAGAAATGAAGCCTCCAGTGCTGGGATGTCCTTTGGAAATATTCTCAGCTACTTATTTCCAGTAAAGCTGCATAAAGATAACTATGTGGTATGGCAGAATATGATTCTACCAACCCTCAGAGGATATAGACTTGATGGTTTTGTTCTAGGAACAAAACCTTGTCTTGAGAAATTTCTTTACTCAAACTTAATTGCAGGGGAGATTGAGCAACAGATTAATCCAGCATTTGAGAACTGGGTGGCCACTAATAACATGCTAATAGGTTGGTTGCTTTGTTTTTTAACTGAAGGAGTTGCAGCTCACGTTATAGGAGCTAGCACATCAAGAGAACTGTGGTTGTTTATCCAGAATTATTATGGAGCACAAAGTAAATCACAGATATCCAACTTTAGACTTGCACTGCAAACAACAAGGAAAGGTACCATGAAGATGGATGAGTATCTGCTAACCATGAAACAACTAGCAGATAATCTTGCAGTTGCTGGACAGAAAGTTCCAATTGAAGATTTGATCTCTTTTGTCACTCTAGGTTTGGACTCTGAATACTCTCCTATTGTAGTTCAGATTAATGCCAAAGATTCAATTACTTGGCAGGAAGCACAAGCTTTGCTTTTAAGTTATGAAAATAGAATTGAAATGCTTAACTCACTTAGAAATCTGAGTCTTAATCAAGTCTCAGCTAACTATGCTTATCAAAGATCTAGAGGCAACAACTCCCAAGGCTCAAACTCAGATAACAACAGAAATTCCTATACTGAGTTAAACAAAAATCCTGGAAGAGGACAAAAGAACAAGGGAGGATGAGGTAATAACTCTAAGCCCACCTTTCAAATCTGTGGTAAGTTTAGACATTCTACAGCTAAGTGTTTCTATAGGACTGATTTAAGCTATATGGGGAATTCAAGCAACTGAAATCAGTCTACAAACAACTTTAGAAACATTGGTTTCAACAGAAACAGTGGATTTAATAGAAACAATTTCCAGAATTTCATCAACAACTCAGCTGCATTCATTGCCTCACCAGAGATAGTTGCTGACAACTCCTGGTATGCTGATACTGGAGCTACCAATCATGTGAAGTCTGATCCAAGGATGATAAGTGTGAGTAGTGAATACAACAGTAAGAAGACACTTTGTGTTGGCAATGGTGATCAACTCACAATCACTCACATAAGACAATCTAAATTACCTGCATATCACTCTGATCTTCAACTTAAAAATATACTGTTTATGCCAAAAGTTACCAAAAATTTGTTAAGTGTTTCAAAATTAACTCATGATAATGGTGTTTACCTTGAATTCCATCCTAACATTTGTTTTGTGAAGGCCAAGGGAACCAACAAGGTGCTGCTTCAAGGGAGGCTTAAAGGTGGACTGTATCAGTTTAAGTCTTCACCCAAATTCTCAAGTGCTTCATTCTTTACTTCCGCACCAAAATCTACCTTCAGTTTTAATGTTCAAAAGTATGAGTCTGTAAATAAAAAATCTTGGAAGAATCAATTTGATTCAGAAAAATCCAATGTATGTCTCTTTTCTATTGAAGTGTCTAAGGATGTTGAAGGAAAACTGTGGCATAAAAGACTAGGCCATCCTTCAAGTAGAGTCTTGAAACAGGTTCTGAAAGTTTGTAATGAAAATTTGATTTGCAATGAAATCCCTGATTTTTGTCATGCTTGTCAATTAGGCAAATCACATCTCCTACCTTTCAAGAAATCTATGTCAAAGGCCAAACAACCTCTTGAATTGATTCACTCTGATCTTTGGGTGCCTGCGCCAACACTCTCAGGTCTAGGATACAGATATTATATTCATTTTGTTGATGACTTCAGTAATTATACTTGGATCTTTCCTCTCAAAGCCAAATCTGATGCACTTAACACTTTCATTCAATTTAAAAATCAGATTGAAAAAAAATTGGAAAGACAAATTAAATGCATACAGATTGATTGGGGAGGAGAGTATGGATCCTTTTCTCAATTTCTCAAACAGAATGGGATTGAATTTAGGCACCCTTGTCCTTATACCATGAACAAAATGGAAAGGCTGAAAGGAAGCATAGACACATTACTGAAATGGGCCTAACCTTGCTTGCACAAGCTCAAATGCAATTAAGTTTCTGGGTTGATGCATTCTGCACTGCTGTTTATCTAATAAATAGATTGCCTACACCTACCCTTAATAAAAAATCACCTTTGGAAGTCCTCTTTCATAGAACACTAGATTATAGAATGCTCAAAGCATTTGGTTGTGCCTGTTACCCTTGTTTAAGACCTTACCAAAGTCAAAAATTTCAGTTTCACTCACAAAAATGCACATTCTTAGGATATAGTGAAACTCATAAAGGCTACAAAGGTCTAAGTAAAACAGGAAGACTTTTTATTTCTAGGCATGTTGTTTTCAATGAGAATGAATTTCATTTTCAAACTGATTCTCAAAACACTTCCAAATGTGAAATCGACCAAAATAATAGCATGACAGTCATACCTTTGCAAATTCCTAAACTTGATAAACAAGTTACTTCTTTTTCTGATACAGAACTTCATCAATCAGAAGACTTCAACACTGATCACAGGAACTTCCTTGAGTCTCCAAGAGCAGCAACACCTAACAAGGTAACTTCCTCTCCTTTTATTTCAGTGGAAACTAAAAGTATCTCATACACATATCCTAATGAAACCTCACCAAGTCCTGAAAACCAGAACACAAAAACACAAAAAAAGGTTCCTTGCCACCCCATGATTACCAGGTCAAAACAAGAAATTTTGAAACCCAAAGTATTCTCTTTCACCTCATCAATTTCTGAGACAGTAAGTCAAGCTCCTAGAGATGAACCAAGATCAGTTTTGGAAGCTTTACAAATACCACAGTGGAAGAAGGCAATGGATGAAGAATATAGTGCCTTAATGAAGAATCACACTTGGGATTTAGTTAAACCTCCTCAAAATTGCAATGTTGTTGGCAGCAGGTGGGTATTTAAGGTTAAACTAAATTCAGATGGATCCATTTTTAGACACAAAGCAAGGCTGGTTGCTAAAGGATTCCATCAAACTCCTGGACTAGATTTTTCAGAAACATTTAGTCCAGTAGTGAAAGCAAGGACTATTAAAATTGTTCTCACCCTTGCTGCAGCTTTTGATTGGAAAGTTAAGCAGCTGGATGTAAATAATGCTTTTCTTAATGGGAGTCTAAATGAGTGTGTTTGCATGGCACAACCAGAAGGATATGTAGATGAAGCAAGACCCGATCATGTTTACAGATTAAATAAAGCCTTGTATGGCTTGAAACAGGCACCAAGAGCCTAGTTTGAGAAGCTGAAACAAACATTGTTGAATTGGGGATTCAATAACTCAAGATCAGATAATTCTCTATTCATTTTCCAATCAAACAAGAAGACTCTATTGGTTCTGGTCTATGTTGATGACATTTTGGTGACTGGCAATGATTTAACATTCATTCAAAGGTTTATTCATGAACTTGATCAGGAATTTAAGCTTAAGGATCTGGGAAAGTTACACTATTTTCTCAGTATTGAAGTGAGAAGAGACAGTACAGGTTTCTATCTTAATCAAACTAAATACATTCTTGATCAACTTCAAAGACTTGAGTTGCAAAACATGAAGACATGTTCAACACCAGCTGTAATCAACAATGACTTTTCATCAACAGATTCAGAACAATTTAAAGATATAACCTTATACAGAAGTGTTATAGGAGCACTACAATATCTCACTTTTACAAAGCCAGACATTGCATTCATAGTGAACAAGTGAAGTCAATTTATGCAAAGTCCATTGCTTATACATTGGCAGGGAGTTAAACGAGTTCTAAGATATCTAAAGGGAACAGCCACTCATGGACTCCATATAAAAGCCAGTCAAGCTCTTCCTATTAATGCATTTTCAGATGCTGATTGGGCTTGTGATTCTGCTGACAGAAAATCCATTGGAGCATATTGTATTTTTCTTGGTGATTCCCTCATATCTTGGCAATCTAAGAAGCAAAGTGTAGTAGCCAGATCAAGTGCAGAATCTGAGTACAGATCACTTACTCAAACAACAGCAGAAATTACTTGGATTCAGTCACTTCTCAATGAAATTCAGATTGTAGCTTCACAATGTCCTATCATTTGGTGTGATAATATGAGTGCAAACTCCTTGGCAACCAATCTTGTCTTTCATGCCAGGACTAAACACATTGAAATCGACCTACACTTCATACGGGACAAAATTCTTCAAGGTCAACTAGAGGTGAGATATGTTCCCTCTTGTGATCAGTTAGCTGATTGCCTTACCAAACCTCTTGCTACTTCCAGATTTCAGCAACTCAGGGAAAAACTTGGAGTGCATCCTCTACCCTCCAGTTTGTCAGGGGATGTGAAGACAAGTCACTAAGGAGGTAGCTGTGGCTGATTGCTGACTGTGGTAATGAAGTGTCTGGGGGATTGCTGCTGACTATGATGATGAGCTGGCCTTGAGATAAAAGGTGAGCTGGAGAAGCAGCTGGATATATTTGTTGGCTGTTATTTTGTCCTACAACTGTCCCACAACATTGCACTGAATTAGAAAAAATATTTGCTGATTTATTCTGCAATGTCAGCCTATGGACAGCAAGACTCTGTTGCTCTCTACCAATCATTTCTCCACCTTGTATTATTGTTGCCATATGGTACATTTTCATTAGACTGCAATTGATACTATAAAAGGTTGATGAATGGAAGGAAATAATAATTTCCGGTTGCTGGAAATTCACCTTAGCTGTGTTTTCTTTAAAATTTTAACTCTACATAATCAGAATCAGAAATATTAGATACAATTGTAAAATCATAAACCAATTTTTTTACAATAAATTAAGTTCACTAAATCTTCAACAGTAAGGTCGTTCCCATAGTTGTTTTTGAAAACAGTGCTTGAATTCCTGAATAACAAAGAATCCAGCACTTTTTCAAGGGTCCTCGTGATATGATACCATTTGGCAACTCAGAAATTAAACTGGAAACTTATAGCTATTTGTTTACATAAATAATCTCAGAAAAATAAAAGCATTAATTTCATACCCACCTCGACCACTCTTTCATCAACTGCTTCTCCATGCAAACCTTTCACAGCTTTATTACCAGATCCTAGGTTTTGTAATTTGATTTGATTAATTTGATATGATAAACCTAATAGTAGCTAGCTACACAAAGGAAGAAGACTAGAGAGGGACTAGTTATTGGAGGGAAAGCAAAGCAATGCAATGCAGAGATCACATGTCAGAAAATTAACCAGCTGGAATACATTGAGGCTGTCCAGGATGATGTGGAGCAGTGGGTCATCTTATTTTAGAATTCTCTCCCAGGATTTATTTCAATTTCATTTCATAGATTTGAAATATCCATAGACATTCATACCTAGGGGTTTAGCTGCGAAATCTATATCCATAAGCTTGGCTCTTTAACCTCGTATTGTTATTGCAAAAAATATTAGAAATTACAATTTATACAATTTGGTTTCATAGGACATCGAAAAAATATCTAATTAGCTAGGCAAATGGGTATAGATAATGTTTTCTTCATAATTTAATTTAATTAATTGTAATTTAGTTATCCATCCTGGGATTCCGGAAATCTTTTGGATGGGTGTAGAGATTTGTGTAAAAGCAACAACTACTTTGTTTAATAATGTTGTATTCTACTTGTGTAAATTACAATATATGTATTTAAGTGATTAAGTTTAATGATCAAATTCAAAACCCTTTACGACACATAGATTGTCAAAATCATAAATTACTGCTTATTTACTTACATAATTTACACGAGACAAATATCAAAATAATAACATAAGGTTATCTAATTCCCTGGTAATATTAATATTGATAGTATTTCATTTACTTGAAAATCCAACCAGATTTAAAATTAAGTGTGTGTGTGTATATCTCTTTTTCTTTTGGGTTTGTACATTTACAACTACAGTAGACAGTGATAATCACTTCAAAACTTAAACCTAAATAGTTAATAGTTAGCCATAGGAAGAAGAGAGAGAATAGATATGGTAGGGAAATGCAGATGACAGTAAGCAAACCAGGTTGGTATTTCTTTCCACCCATGCCATGTAATGTCATCATATTCGTTGTAGAATCTCTTAGAAGGATTATTATTATTATTATTATTTTTAGAATCTTTCCGTCAATTTTATTTTTAGGATAATAATGATATCCAAATCCAATGCATTCCCAGGGTTTTGTTCCTAAGGATATTCTTATGGGCCTCCGTGAACCTGTTCCGTGAGAGAGCGTGGCTTTCTTTTTTCTTTAGCAACAATCTTGGCCCTTCAATTTTAAATCCAAGGGCTATATTATTCCGAAATCCCTGATACAATTTTTTTTTCTTTTCAAATTCTATTCTTGCTTGGCACGTAACCTGGAAGGGAAGCAAGAGAGGAGAGTAAGTAAGTAAATTTGCTCTCCCTTGACACTTTAATTTTTTGACGAAGTAACACTCTCTCTTCAACCTTCCTTAAAGTAATATAAAAACTTCTAATTTCCAAAAATCGTTAGTCCATCCGTTAAACATATTATGAAAAAATAATTTTATCCTCTTTTATATTATAAGATTTCTTTATTTGTTTCTCTTTATAAAAGAGAAAAATTTTATAAACACCGAAGGGCTTGAAAAATTCATATATTTTTTTAATTTTTATAGAACATGATCTATATAGATGGTTTTTAAAAAAAAGATTTTTTAAAATAAATTGGTTTATAAATAAATGAAAATGGTAGTCTAATTGGTTTTCTTTCTAATCTTTATTTTTTTAAAAATTTATATTTTTTAAAAATAAAAATTAAAAAGAAAATAGTTTGTAAATATAAATTAATCTTATAATATAAACAAGGAAAAATTATTTTTTCATAACATATTTAATAGATAGACTAATGATTTTTAGAAATTAGAGGTCTTTATATTACTTTATTTAAAGTTGGGAGAGATTATTATTTCATCAAACGTTATGGATAATAATGTTAATTACTCGGCCAGCCTTGCACAAAAAAAAAAAGTCATATGGTTGTAATAATTCCGATCAACCATTTTATTAATGTATATAAATATAGGGGATAAACCCAGTATTTAAACCACTAATATATAAAATAACTGTACTGTATTTATATTTGCTCCTACCATTTATCCTAATAAACGTAAACTTTGTCAAACATAAACATAATTAAATAAAATTTCTAAATAAACTTATCTATTGGGCTATTATCACTACCTGTGTTTTGTCTCATTGTCAGGCGGAAATAAGGTTTGCTCACTCAATTAATAAAAGCAAGCCTGAGCTGAGCTTTCCTAAAATCAGCAGACTGCTAAAATATCATGTTAGCTTGACTGAGGGTAGTTTGGTCAA
The DNA here is from genome assembly GCA_013180625.2 of Boswellia sacra. NCBI lineage: Eukaryota > Viridiplantae > Streptophyta > Magnoliopsida > Sapindales > Burseraceae > Boswellia > Boswellia sacra. Next base: position 47,765 of record SNVD02003021.1, on the reverse strand, counting down.
ATTATAGATAAATTATTAAAAAAAACAAAAAAAAAAAAAAAGAAAGCCGCCCCTGTGTTGCTCCGCCTCTGCTGGCTGTTTCTCCATTTAATCTTTCACAACTTCATCACCGGATCAGATCCCAGGCCCTGTTATTTGATTTGCTGTCATAAACCTAACATCAGACAGTAGCTATAGCTAGCTACACAAAGGAAGAAAACTAGAGAGAGACTAGCTAGTTATTGGAGGGAAAGAAATGCAACGCAGAGATCACATGTCAGAAAACAAGCTGGAATGCATTAATGCTGTCCATATGACGTGTTGTTAGAATTCTCCCTAAGGATTTCTTCCAATTTTATTTCATAGATATACAAGACATTCATTCCTTCTTATAGGGTTCAGCCAAAAAATCTATATGATATCCATATGCTTGGCTCTTAGCTTTGCATATTTTCAAATATAATGTTATCGTAAAACATAATATTAATTAGAAATTAATTACGATTTAGAGAATTTGATTTCATGGATATGACATTTTAATGTATATTTCAAGTAGTTCTTTAATAAAATTAAGCCAAAGACATGCATAATCAATCTCACTACCATAAACAAAAATAAGATCGAAATGATTATAGATAATGCTTTCTTCCCAATATAAATATAATTGTAATAGCAAATGAATTTTTACTATTTTACATAGGTGTAGAGGTTGTGTAAAAGCAACGACTGCTTTGTTTAATAATGTTCTATTCCACAAGGAATGATCTTTTATTTGGGAATATCAAAGGACATCAGAGGCGCAGAGAGTACTTAGTACTACGCTTTTTACTTTTTAATGAAAATGTGAGAGACCAGGCCAGCCTTGCTGGAAAAAAAAAATCACATGGTTGCAATAATTCCAATATGCCATCTGCCATTTTATTTATCACTCAATGCAATGTCTATAATAAAATTGATGTAATATTAAACAAATAAAATAATTAATATAATAAATTAATATAATAAATGTCTATGAGTCATGTGTCATTGAATGAAATATATCATGTCAATTTTATATACAAATTTTATTAAGATTTTATAAGTATAATATTATTCCTTATCAATATATATATATAATGTATATATATTTGCTCCTACCATTCACCCTAATAATAATAATAAATGTAACCTTTTTTAAAGAATTTTTCTAAATAAATAAACTTATCTATTTAATCCACACATAGACCCTTTAATAACTATTTTCTAAAACTGTTTTTGGTCCTGCAATTTTAACTCTCCGCAAAGAAAACTGGAATTTTGGCAGCCTGATAATCACTTCAAAAACTAAAAAAAAAATAAATAAATTATGCATTTGAAAAGTTATGACTTATTATCTGGTTTTGACTGTGTGTATTTCTTATTATTAATAAAATTTAACCATATTTTTTAATGTCAAAAAAGTTTTTACAATTTTTTTTCATGTTATTTGGTTGCAATTAAAAAGAATTTATAAATGGTTAAAACTTGTCTCACGAAACTGGGATTTTCGTTTTCAAGAGTTTGCAAAAATAATAATAATAATAATAGCAACTTAAAATTATTGTTTTTTTTTATGGTTCTAGATTTTCAGCGACGAGGAGCTGGCTGTTTTGTATGTAGCAGTTGGTGATGTTTTATTGTCTTTTATTGTTTCAAAAATAACCAGTTAAATCTGTCCAATTTTGCACAAATATACTGTACAGATCCTTCGAGATCCTTTCTAACTACATCTTGCTTCAAGTAAAATTTATGGAAATGAATCTTTTTAAGCTTATTAAATGATATTTGTATTAAAGAAATCATTATTTGAATCTATAAATAATAGAAGTTCTTTTTTGTAACAAAATTAAATTATATTTGTATTAAAGAAATCATTATTCGATTCTATAAATAATAGAAGTGCTTTTTAATAACAAAATTATTGTATTATTAAGAAATTTTTGTTATAAAATAATAAAATAGAATATTGGACTAAAGAGAGTAGAAAAACTCATGGGAGGAACTTACGATAAAATGTTAAAGAAAAATTTCAAAAGTTTTTTTTTTTAAAGCATAAAAAGGCACTTATAAGAATAAACCCAAAAATCTATAGCTATCAAAAGTTTGAGACCTTTTCAACAAGTGATGGAATACATATAATCAAATCACATAATTTGAAATGATAAATTAAAAAAATAATACAATGAGTAGTCATTTAATTGTATTACTTCATTTTTCCCAGACAATTATTTCTCATTCAATTTTATTGCTTCGTTTTATACAAATATGATTGTGTTTATATATATATAATTACTTCTTAGTTAGAATGCAAGTGTTATTTTTTTGATTGCAGGGTATAAAAGTCATTTTAAAACATATTGCAATAACGATCACAATTGGTTGGGGTTAGCTGGAATTTTCGTAATAGATCATGAAGTGTTCAACAAATAAAGAAAATAAAAATAAAATTACGTCAAACAACAATTAAAGCCTAGAAAAGAAAATAAAAGAAAAAGCAAATTCGGAGTAGAAGAGTCCAAGCATAACTATAAAGGGGAAGGGCACAGGCCGCGAGTCTCCTCAGTGACTGTAACCACTGTGAGTACGAGTACGTTACGTCCCGTCCAGTCACACAGACACTGAAAGGCACGGCCAACAACCCACCCTGCCTCTGCATGCGCCTGCCCGCTACAGTGCCATAAAACACTCAGCTTTGCCTTCCTTTTATTTCTCTTTTTCCATTCATAGCTTTCTTCACCAGCAAGAAAACCTTCCCTTCCATTGTACCCTAACCTCTCCTCTCCATCTCCAAAACAGGTATATACGCTGTCAACTTGGGTTTTTTTTTTTTTTTTAATTGTTGGTTTCACGGTGAGAGTGTTGGTTGTTTTTTCTGGTTACATGTATTCTGCCGATGTTTCTCTTTATTTTACTGGAGGGAAGTTGGTCACTCACTCATGCTCTGTTTTTGTTTTTGGGTTATACAACTAATGGTGGTATTGACTTTTTCGTCTTGTTGTTTTACTGTATTTTCCGGGTGTTTTTCCTCGGTTCATTTTCACTGTGTTTTCCCCTTTTTCGAGACTGTATAGTTGCTCTTGTGCATGAGGTATTATTTTTTTATTGTAAGGTCAAAGGTTTTCTCCAAAAGCGACTATATATATATTTCAGGATTATTTTTCAACAGTTTTTTTGGGTCTATATGCAAAGAGAACTTACATGTTTGAATGTTTCCATGTCTCCCATCTTTGTTATTATATTTTTTTTTCTTAATAGTTCCCAGATTTCTATGCAGCCTTGGTAAAATTTTAGTTACATCTCAAATGTTTTGTGGTCTTACCATGTTTTCGTGCCCTTATTAATTTGCTTAAAGGGTCTTGTTATTGTAACCACAAATATGTGGATGTTATAACACTAATTAATGATTAGTTCTAATGTTATTTTACTATCATTTTATTCATTTTTCTATTTTGTACTGCCTTATGTTCTGTTTTTTGTTGGTTCAGACATATTTTTCTTTACTTTTTCGTTTATTTTTTCTCTCCATTTTTCCTAAGTTTTCACTTCTTTTTTTCTCTATTTTTTTCTCTGAGTTTTAGTATATTTTTTTAGTCTGTATAGTTGTCGCTTTATTAGGCCAAAGGTATGCTCTGAAAGCGACCTTTTTTTGTGCTTCATGTTTTTTTTTTTGTCAACTGTTTTTCATAAATTTTATGGATGTATATATAAAGAGAACATAGTTTTTTCCTCTTAATTACTGATATCTATTCTACTATGTTTTTTATTTTAACAAATCTAATCTAAAGACGATAGTTTCTCCCTTATTATTATTATTTTTATTTTCTTAATCATTCCCTGTTCTCTAGACTAACAAAACTGGACTATGGTACAAGTCTTGTGATAAACTTCTGTGGGCACAAGTAATTACAGCATAACAAAACCGAAAAGATGATGTTTCTATCTCTATATATGTAAATTTGCTTGCTTTTGGGTGTTTTGGGCCTCGTTAATTTGCTTAAGATCGTATGGTTATGACAGCACCATGTCGATGTTGTTCGTTAATAATTAATTTTATGTTATGTTTGCTGTTTGACTGAACAGGTTCTGAATTATGGCATCTGAAGACCATAATGCAGGTAATGGATCGGAACCATTGCCACCTCCTCCTCCTATAGTCCCTCCAAATGTTGTGCCTCTTCAAGCTGCTGAACCGTCCAAGAAACCAAAAGGTCCACAACGTCTCCCAATGGCAAGGCGAGGTGTTGGAACTAGAGGGCAGAAGCTAAATCTTCTAACTAATCATTTCAAAGTTGATGTGTCAAAGAAAGATGGCCACTATTTTCAATACAGTGTAATCTCTTACTCTTAACTCCCTCTCGCTTTCTTCTCATTCTTGTTGACGAAAGTTGAAATTTTATCTTTATTTTCTATTGGTGCAGGTTGCTCTCTTTTATGGAGATGGTCGACCTATTGACGGGAACAAAGGTATTGGGAGAAGAGTTATTGACAAGGCTCAGGAGACCTATGCTGCTGACCTTGAGGGTAAACACTTGGCTTATGATGGGGAGAAGACCTTGTTTACACTTGGTCCTCTCCAACGTAACAAGTTTGAGTTCACTGTTGTACTCGAGGATATCTCCTTGAATAGGTAGAAATTTCTGCTTTTATGCTCTAGCTTTGCTCATGTATCTTACATGTTGGTTTAAATGATTTACTTGGAGGGTCTGTTTTCTGGCAGAATCGGAGGGAATGACGCCCATGGAGATGATGGCTGTCCTGAGGCAAGTGAACCGAAGAGATTGAGGCGTCCATCTAGATCAAAAACAATCAATGTTGAGATTACTTTTGCTACTAAGATCCCCATTCAAGCAATTGGAAATGCATTACGTGGTCAGGAAACAGAGCAGTCTCAAGAAGCTATGAGAGTTCTGGATATCATTCTGAGACAGAATGCAGCAAAGCAGTAAGTTGATTTTGCATAGTGTGTTGGCTTGGCTTAACTTATCACATTCTGTGTTATGTGTCTCACTTTGTTTCAACATTTCAGGGGTTGTCTCCTTGTCCGGCAGTCTTTCTTCCACAATAATCCAAGGAAGTTTGATGATCTAGGAGCTGGTGTCTTGGGATGCAGAGGTTTCCATTCAAGTTTCCGTGCTACACAGGGTGGTCTATCTTTGAACATGGGTGAGCTGCTTTACTGCAATTCTTAGCGTTCCTCCTCTTGCATTTGAATCAATAACTGTCTTTGTTTGTCTGCAGATGTGTCCACTACAATGATAGTACAACCTGGACCAGTGGTGGACTTTCTTTTAGTTAATCAAAATGTCAGAGAATATCATCACATTGATTGGAACAAGGTAATCATATTTTTCCTAATAATGTTGATACATGTTTGATAATATTGTCTCATGATTTTTGTTGCTTGAATTTGATACCAGGCTAAGAGGATGCTGAAAAATCTGAGAATAAAGACTAATCACTCTAATGTTGAGTATAAAATTACTGGATTAAGTGAGTTACCTTGCAATCAGCAAAAGTGAGCTCCTTCTGCTTTTTATCTTCTTTTTCACTCAACGGTTTTGTTGAATTCCTTAAGAAATCTTGCTGCTATTTGCTTAATATGACTTCAACATCTTACAGGTTTGTGTTGAAACAGCGGGGTGGAAAAGATGGGGATGATAATGCTGTCCAAGCTGTTGAGACAACAGTCTATGAGTACTTCGTTAAGCATCGTTGTATCAATTTACGATATTCAGCTCATTATCCTTGTATCAATGTTGGGAAACCAAAGCATCCGTCTTACCTCCCTCTTGAGGTGATTAATATACTCATAGCTTTAAGGTTTCTATTTGTGAGGCAAAGTACAGTATTAAACTTTACATTCTTGTTCTTCCATATAGCTTTGCACATTGGTCTCGTTGCAACGCTATACAAAGGCATTGTCCAATCAACAAAGGGCTTCACTTGTGGAAAAATCGAGGCAAAAACCCCAAGAGCGGATGAGGGCTTTGGGTGATGTAGGTTCTTTTCCCGTTCCTACAATTACCATATCTTGTTTTCTGGTCTTAACATATTTCTTCTCTTACAGGCATTGAGTAGTAGCAACTATAATGCTGATCCCCTTCTTCGTTCTTTTGGCATTTCAATCAACAATCAATTTACTAAGGTTGAAGGTCGTCAGTTGCAAGCCCCTAAAGTAAGTTGTTTTTCCATTCTTTTACATCATAAAGGATGAGTTTTCCTTCAAATTTCATGATTTGTCGATCTGCTGGTGCAGTTGAAAGTGGGAAATGGAGGGGACTTCTTTCCTCGAAATGGAAGGTGGAATTTCAACAACAAGGTGGCTTATCTTTCTATGTCCTTTCAACTGTATTAAACACCAATGCAACAAGTTTTGACAATATACTATATACTCCTATAGCAATTAGCGAATCCAGTGGAAATTAAACGTTGGGCTATTGTGGATTTCGCTGATCGTCGTGACACAAAATACCTATGTGATACTCTAGTCAGATGTGGGGAAAATAAAGGAATCGTGAGTATTTCAACAAACTACATTATGAATTCTAGTTTACCACTTTTAGAATCATTTTTTTTAATGTTTATATCTCTTATTTTTTATCTTTTAGGCAATCTATACCATTTCTAGATTCATTTTTATTTATTTCTTAAATTTTTTTTTTGTAGATGATAAGTAAACCATTTCGTGTTTTCAACGAGAATCCTGAATTTCGACGGCAGCCACCTGCAAATAGAGTAGAGAAAATGGTTGAAATCATTAAGGCAGGACTTCCTGGGCCACCACAACTTCTATTGTGTATTCTTCCTGAGAGGAAGAACTCTGACATATATGGTTGGCGTACTTTTTATTATTTACTTTTTTATCCTTTCCTTTCTGTGGTACTACTAACTTAAATATTATTTTAACCATAACTGATAATTGTTTATATTTAAGGTCCATGGAAAAGGAAAAACCTTGTGGAACTCGGGATCGTTACACAATGCATTGCACCTACAAGAATCAATGATCAATATATTACAAATGTCCTCCTGAAAATTAATGCCAAGGTGAACTATAACTGTAGTGATAACATGTGTACATTTTCTGATTTCTTGTATGTATTCGACTTTTTAGGCCTTGAACTTTGTTGATTTTCTTCCATTTCTACAGCTTGGAGGCATGAATTCATTATTAACAGTTGAGTATTCTCCTTCGATGCCCTTGGTTTCCAAGTCTCCCACCATGATTCTGGGAATGGATGTTTCACATGGCTCACCTGGCCGGTCAGATGTACCATCAATTGCCGCTGTATTACCTATTTTTCTTGACTCCTTTTATTACTTTAGTTCCTGTTATTTTTGAGGGGTCTTTTTCATCCTGTAATTGAAAGTTCAAGTTTACTTATATGTACAAGAAGTTTGTATTAGGATTCCCTACTTATCTGATTATTTTTCTGGTTAATTTTTTGAAATATGTAAGGTGGTTAGTTCCAGACAATGGCCATTAATTTCTAAATACAGAGCTTCAGTTCGTACTCAATCACCAAAAGTTGAAATGATTGCCAATCTTTTCAAGCCTGTATCTGATACTGAGGACCAGGGTATCCTAAGGTCAAGCAAAAAATTTCACTTGTTCATTACATTTTCAATTCACACAGGTTATGGTACATCTGTTTAGTAACTTGAGCTGGTACCAATTTTTCTGTGTTCTTTGATTTTAGGGAATTGCTAATTGACTTTTATTCAACTTCAGCACATAGAAAGCCTGATCAGATCATTATTTTCAGGTATCCAGCTCTCCTGCACTTTTTGTTTCAAACGGGCCACATAATTGGATACGTGATAAATGTTGTATAATCAATCATTCATATTCTTTGATTGGATATAGTGGGTCTTATATTATCAATTTATTGTATTATCATATTAATTTGTTGTTCTATATGATCATTTAATGTTGATGTTCAATGTTATTGGTTTAACATTCTCTTAATCCAACACTGGGATCTGCACCTCAGTCTCAAGTTATGAAGTTTCAATCATCTGTTATTTAATATTTATATTAATCTGTCATCTATCAATTTGGCAGGGATGGAGTAAGCGAGTCACAATTCAATCAGGTTTTGAACAAAGAACTGGACCAAATCATTGAGGTTTTCACATGAGCTTTCCTGCTTTAACTTTTAATAGATACTTGTTATTCGTGATTTTAATGTAGCTAGCTTTAACGTTCTCAGGCCTGCAAGTTCCTGGATGAGAAGTGGTCCCCTAAGTTCATGGTGATTATAGCACAAAAGAATCATCATACAAAGTTCTTCCTTAACGGACAAAATCCAGATAATGTTCCACCTGGTTAGTCACTCTGCCATTATTTGAGTAAAAAGTTTCCTAAGGATCCGTTTAATGTTTAACTGAACATTAGCCTTTTGCCCTGATTAATATGTGCAGGTACTGTCATTGACAACATAGTTTGTCATCCAAGGAACAATGACTTCTACTTGTGTGCTCATGCTGGGATGATTGTAAGTATTCCTTATGTAACTTTGGTATCATTGGCAAAACTATATAGTCTGAAATCTAAGTAGTTCACAAGGAAGATTATAGTTTTCAGTTGGTTTTACTATTGGAGGTTCAATTGATTGTATGTAGGGAACAACACGACCTACACATTATCATGTTCTACATGATGAGCTTGGTTTTTCAGCGGATGACTTGCAGGAGCTTGTACATTCCTTATCGTATGTGTAAGTATATAGCATAACATTATGTAGTATGTCGAGCAAGACAGATCGTTGTAATGAATGAAATATGATTTAATACCAAATTAAAGCAATACCCATCACATTTAGTAATTGTGGCAATAGAATAATCAACAGTTGTTGCAAGTGATTAATAGCAAAGCGTGCACTTTTCATGCCACTACCGTGCTTTTTCTGTTCAGAAATAACTAACTAGTAACTACTGGTTTTTTATTATGCAGGTACCAGAAAAGCACCACAGCGGTTTCAGTAGGTAATGAATCTATATATTTCTTCCGTCAAGTTTGCTGTAACAATTTCGACCATCTGGCACTCTTGTTCCGTAAAGGATTTAATGGCGGCACGGAGTGTTGGAACGAAGAGGAAAAACAAAAAATTTTGTTTGTTTATGGTGTTCCCTGTCAATTTGAGGATAAATACATGTTACACTGCTATGAGAGATACCATACTTACTAAGTTTAGTATCTATAATGTAGCAGTCATATACTAAGTTATATCTATATCATTTGTGACATAATTGAATCACTTATCACGTTACACACACACCCACACACAAAAAACAAATTATATCATTTGGATCCATAATATTTACTCTTTCCTATTTAGTCTTTTCTTTTCAACTTTTTGAATAATCTCTCAATCGACACGATTCTTGTTAGAAATTTTATAAAAAGCATTTTCTTTGTATCATTGGCGATTATTCCTTCGTGGAAGTCAATTATTCCTCTAAATTTTCCTGAAGCTTTAAAATGTTTGTCTTATGCAGTTGCTCCGGTATGCTATGCCCACTTGGCGGCCGGCCAGATGGGACAATTTGTCAAGTTTGATGAAATGTCTGACACGTCTTCTAGTCAGAATGAAGTCACAGCTGCTGGTGCTGTTCCAGTGCCTGAACTGCCTAGGCTGCATAATGATGTGTGTAGTTCCATGTTCTTCTGTTAAAAGGGTTTGGCTTTGCTCTTATGTTCTTACTGTTAAAAAAGTTTGGCTTTGCTTATTGACTTTATTCCAGCGACTGGGATTTTAGAACTTTATAGTCAAACTAGTGTTGACTAACTTATATACCTATTGGATGGGTGCTTCTCTATCTTAATTTTGTGAATGTTCTTTTAATCAATTCTAAAGGTGCATTTCTTTTTAATATTTTAAAATGAGACGAGTTACTGACCTCCCCAAGCGTTTATAATATGCATCAGATGCTTCTGTCAGCATGTCACTTGCAATTAATCTTGTAAGAAAAGTGTTGAAAGTGAGCCTCAAGTCGGCTATAAAATAATTTATCCAACTCAATCAAAAGAATAGATAGAGACAGAAAGAGACTATATACTGAACAATTGTAAGAACTCAACTATATTGTTTTTGAACAAAACTCTGAGACACTCAATGGTGATAAGCACAATGTACCATGAAAATTCTAATGCAATTGATATCACAGACGGATTGTTACAAGCAAAACCCTCATGGAGAAGCAAACCACCAATGGTTGCAGCAACTGCAGCTGCTTTAAAAGATCCAGATACAGAACTCTCTTAATTATACCTCCAAAGTAAACTGAAAGAAACAACCCGAAATGGTCATATCTACAAAACTTTCAGACTGAGGGATAGATGTTAGAATGGAGCTGATGTCGTCCTGCGAAGCTGATACTTTGGTTCAGGTGGTGGAGCACATGGCAACATCTTCTCAAGCTCCTGTAAGTTCAAAACAAGAAACAATAATTAACCAAGACAAAACACCACTCAACCTAGGCCGTGGGATCACAAATGCAAATTTAGTTCATCCACCTTTTCACTAGATTAATCAAGTCTAGGGGATTTATTCGAACACAAGACTTGATCAAAATAAATAAAGATGTTACTGTATTAAGTGGCTGCCAAAATTGAAAGCTTAAGCTTATAGATAAGATTCCAACGATAGATATACCATACGAGGGAATCTTCAATCCTAGATGATTTCAGCAAAGTTTTTGAGGTTAAAGGAAGTGCATCGACCATCACATAAATCTTGTTTTCAGCCAAGAGGGGCATTTATGATCCTTTGAAGATGAAAAGAAAAAAGAAAATATAAAAAATACGAGATAAAAACCCAATGGAAAGATAAAATAACAATGTCCTTGTATGAGGTATAACAAAGTGGTGCAGCTCCAGAATACATTAATGGGATTAACCCAATATAAGCCACTTAGCATTGTTCATCACAAAAGTACCACAATATATCAGTAGAAAGTTATTAATTTCAATTGAATGAAAGGTCCTTCCTAGGAAAAGGAACTTAGTCTCTAACATTTAAAAAAGGGAGAAGAAATCCATGATCTGAGACAACTGATACCATTTTTAGGACAATGATCTTGGAAGCATCCTGAGACGTTCTACCATTGGGCAGTAAGCAAGAGACAAATTGGATTTGTCAAAGATAAATTTGGTGGTTGAAACAGTCTCTCCCTCTATACATGCTCTTTCTCCAGCCTCCACCTCCATCATATGCTACTAACAATTTCATTACGATCATCATCCATTAATGTAATTATTATACTTGACTCATAATATAAGAAAGTGTGGGCATGAATCACCTAGCCGGTACCCACACAATTGATAGAGCCGAAATATAGGCTTGTGCACAGAATCTGCATGAAGACGTATGAAAGAATAATGGCCAAGAATATGAACTATTCCCTAGCCAGACGATTAAGTATCCCACATATTATATGCCTAGAGTTGATACTAATGTGAAACATAATCTTAATCACATATTCAAAATTTACCTTCTATAATTTGATGATCAATGTATTTGATAACTTAGCCAGTATAACATTTTGCCAACAGATTCTAAGTTTTTGGCTAGAGTGACAAGCTATTTGGTATTGGAAGAAGCTCTGACTCAGTTGGGAAGGGATATTTAGCTCATTATTTTGTGTGGGGTCTCTGGGACTAGAGGTTAAGATTTTTTGTTGAAACATAGAATCATACAAACAATGTTCTATAAATTTTGTCACCTCAAGGCTTTTTTTTTTTGGGTATTTGGACACCTGTCCTGATCCACTATTCTTATCATATTAATACAACTCTTCTGTTTCCTATAAAAATAAATAAATAAGAAAGAAAAGAAGAAGCTCTAACTGATTTACTCACCATGTATCACAAAAAGGCATCTAAGCACTAGCATGCTAAAAGAATTTGAAATTGCTTGTGTATGGGTATACATGCATCCACATCTAAATACAAAATCTAGGTTTAACGTTTCTTAACTTAAGATACAGCTGCTAATCAATTGCAATGGTCTTTTTGAAGCAAAAATGCACATATAAAATTCATCTAACAGTTTCATCATATACATAATATTGTCAACATTTTAAGGTTGACAATTCCCAAAAACCTGAACTAGAATAATTTGATATCAAAATTTTTGACTTCCTAATAAGGTAGACAAATTATAGATATACTAACAAATAGTGATAGCACAGATAGGCCATCAATATAAAGAGTCCTTATATAAAAACTGAGTGCCACATCCAAGAAAATGAATATTATAGAAATCTTTATCGAAAATCATCTCACAAGGGCATAGTAACCTTTTGGTTTCCTTTAAGAGACAAGTGAAACTGAAGGAGAAAATAAGATATTTAAAAAAAAAGTAAGCAACCAAAAGAATTAACTACTCAACCCGATCCTCATGTAATTCTTTAGCTACATTTCATATTAGTTTTCTCCTAAAAAAAAAATGAAAGAAATAACAAAATTCAAAACTTTCTGCCACTAAACATTGCTCTGCAGAAAAACAAAACAGAACAACACTAAACTCATGCCAAAAGTGCATCTCATTTATGATGAACAAATGAGAAGTATCTGATTTTACATGATCATAAGACTTGAACAGAACACAAAATGCATCCATATACAAATCAGGCCACCCCCGACGAAATATATATATATATATATATATATTGTAACACCAAATGCATCCCAGTTAATATGAAAAGAGGAGGAGAAAATATCCTCGTTTATGATACGAATGAGATCATAGTTCTCAAAGAAATGTGAAAGAAATTAACATCATGCACCACCATTAAATGTGCACAAATATATGAATGCTACAAGATTACCCTATAAACAAGCCTCTAACGTTCAAACAATTTAAACATAATGAAAACATGTTCTAAACTTTCAAAAACAATAAATTTATAAAGGGGAACTTCCATCCTAATTTCATCAACTTAGATGAGGGCAGGGAAAAAGCATGGTGCTGAAGCTCTTCAAAGACTGCATGGTGTTTTATTAAAAAAATCAAATTAAAGAGACACAAAATACAAGTATATCAGAAAACAGAAATCCAACCTTCCGTTTCCTTAGCCTTTCGTTTTCCTCTTCCAAACGTGAAACTTTGTTCTCTAGTTCATTTGTGTAAGCCTGTTCAAGGAAGTCTTTAGAGTCAAAGAAGAATGAGAAGGACAAGACTCGGGAAAATGAAAGATGCAAAAGACTAAACATATCGTGCATCAGAAAGCAAAAACAACTGAAAGTAAACCTGTTTCCTTGCTCGTGAACGGGCAGCAGATTCCCGGTTCTTTATCATCCTCTTCTGCCTCCTCTCAACAGTCTTCTCAATTATTTCTTCTGGGGTACCTCTTTTCCTTCCAAGATTCTGTGTATCCGATAATGTTCCCAAAGAAGGTGAAGTTAAGGCCACCTGGTTCTCTGGATATGAGACATCCATTACTGGACCTGTACCCATGTGCAGTGGCTGTGGTATGGGCTGGCCTGGTATGTAAACTCCCATCATACTTTGTTGTGACTGCTGATATTGCGGATGTGGGTATTGCATCCATTGACCTTGTTGTGGGTACTGTGGTGTTAAGTTTTGATCAATGCCAAGAATAGGACCACCCGTTTTTTTATCCAAAGATGCCTCAGCTACAACTCCTGCTTTCACCAAAAAATCCTCCAAAGTCATCTCTCCCAGAGTAGGCTGTCGTTCCCTGGTCTTCTTTTCCCCATTACTTTTGTTTTGCTGAATATCTCTCCAAACCTCATCAACTGTCTTCTTACTTAGAGCACCAGTTAATGATAGACTGGCCTGATGCTGCAGAGCAGATTGATTGGCCAATGTTGTGCCCTCCATTTCGATACCCAAAGACTGATTAGCCTCAACTGTCCATACATTCTTTAGAAGCTCATCAAGGTTCATGCTGCTAAGTGGTTTCCCCAAATCACCCAGCTGATTTTGAACCTCATCAAGTGTGAGATTGTACATTGAATTTTGCCGTACCAATGGCTGAAACTGAGACTGTTTACCATTACTACTACTATCACCTTGAGATCCCATTGTCTGAATCCCCATTCAACAACCTTCACCGAAAACAGTCATTCCAGAATTTCAAACTCCAAGCCTATATGACAGTTATTACCCAAAAGGTGGCCCTAAAAACGACCTGAACCAAATCTTCAAACACAGCCCCAAATCAGAACCTGAAAAAACCAGTTCAAAGTAAGGGGAGTAACCAACACAAATGCTCTCACTTAAATTGATCTTAAACCATTTATTCAAGCACGGGAGCTTCTATACAGGAGAAAAATTGCCAATGTTTACAAACAGAAAAAATGAACAGGATAGAAAGTTTTTACTCCGCTACATGCAAACAAAGTTTATACATGAGAACATGCCATAACCATGCAAATCCACAGTTTAGAAATATATAATTAAATTGCTTGAAACCCTAAACCCAGAACTAAAAATAGAAGAGAAGCAAAACTAGTTAAACATGTTTATTAATAATAGAACTTGCAAAGAAAATAAAACCCACCAATTACAGCTTAAAATACTTTGAATATGATTTAACAATTAAAAAGAAAATATGAAAAAGAAAAAAAAACATTTTTTTTAAAAAAGCCAAGAAGATCCACCTGAACCCCGTCAGTGAAATAAACTCAGAGACCATGACAACGTGATAATCCCACTAAATAAATCAGACCCAGCAAGTCACTAAATCTAGAATATTCCCCAGCAAGATTATAACTTCACCAAAAGATTCTGTGAGGAAAATAAATATCAAACGAAAAGAAAATGAAAATAAGAGCTAGATAGCTTTAATCTCTTGCATGCAAAACCAAATGACAGAACTAGAGCCTTCCATTGATAAAAAGACTCGAAACTCAAAACCCAGATGCAAAAACATCATACAAACACAACATTACCCCAGTCCGAGATCAAAAACCAAAAGAAAGAAGACTGCATGAACCGAATCAATGCTTAATATATAAGCAAAACAAACCCATCACAGAACAATCCAAATGGAACAAAAACCAAAACCCAGAACAGATCAAAATCCCTTAAAAAGATAAAAATTTCACTGATGAGTAAAAAATCAAGAAATGCAAAGTGAGTTGAAGAAAATGAAAAGAGAGTGTTTAAAAAAAATATTTAATGATAAAAATAATACTAAATGAAGAAACAAATAAGAAAAATAAACTTACTTTGCGAGTTGAATAGTTTGGTGTGAAACTGGTAAGGATTTGCAGGTGAAATCATCAGCTGTTTGTTTTTCTTTTGGGCATTTGAAGAAGGAAGGCCAACACAGAGAGATGCAACTCCCGAAACCGTAATTTTAATTATATACAATAAAAACTAAAGTTTTTAATTGGCCCATTTTGTTTTTTGTTTTTTTTTAAATAGGAATTTTATACAATGAGGTCATTCTTATTTACTACTTCCATGAGCCCTCCGGCCTAACTTTATATTTTGATAACATATTTTAATAATTGTTTCTAAATAATTAATTCTAAACTCGACCTATTAAATTGTGTATTTTAAAGAGTTGAAAACATATATTAAATAACAACTGTTTCTATAGCGTATTTAAAAATATAATGTTGAATGGGTTTTTTAATTTACGATATTACATAAAAATATTCATTTTTATACAACTCTAGGGGAATAAAAAATTAAACCCTCCTATGTTCCTCTTTGGTTAAAAAACAAAAAGAGTAATTATAAAAATACTAAAAAAAAAACATAGGAAGAAGATAATGAATGATGAAGGAGGTTTGAAATGAAATGATATTAATAATAGGAGTGCAATTGAATGAGACTTAAGAGACGGGGTTGGGTTGAGTGTAGACTATAGACAATAGGCAGGAAGGCAGGCGAAGAAAAGTCATTAAGTGGACCAAACCCATAACTGAAGACACTTTTGTCCAAATCCAATATTCAAAACATCTCGAAGTTCTCAGATATCCTCTTCTCATTCCCTTGTCTTATTACAATTCTACTTTTTTGTTTTTATTTTTTTAAGTTCTGTTCAGAGGTTATTTTCTTTGTCAAGATTTACTAGGGAATATTTCCCTTTTACCCCCTGAGATAAGGTCGGTTATGAGTTTTTCAATATTATTATTTACCTCCTCAATTCGAATTGAATCCATTGACTTAAACGGCAATGGAGCCTCTGACAATGACACAACTCACAGAGAGAATAAAATGTGCCCAATATGACTAAAAAAACGCCTACACCTATACCAAGCAGTTTGACCATTAAAATAATAATTAATCATTTAATAAATTATTATTAAAAATTAAAATCGAACATACAAAATCACAATCAAAATTCAAAATCAAATCTTTTCATTCCACAATCAGCACTTTCTCGGCAAAATTAAATATAAAATCACAACCAAAATACAAATACAAAATCACAATCACAATCAAGTTACTCCTCTCTTCACCACAACCGGCACTTTCTCCACAAAATCAAATACAAAATCACAATCAAACACCATCTTGTCCGTGGCCTTTGTTTCAGTAGGACAGAATCCGGCAGCTGCTGGGCTCATCAAATCTAGCGGTTGCCGGACTGGGCGAGCTGAGAGCGGAAACTGCGTGGTGGTGGAGAGCTAGAGAAGGCGGTGGCTGGTGAGAATGAAAAGGCCATATTTCAAGAGAAGGAATTGGAGGTGGTGGAACTCGGTAAGAGTGGTGAGTGGCGGAGTCTGGAACCAGAGAGAGCGCGAGGGAAAAGAGGAGTGGGTTTTCTTTTGAAGTGGTGGTAGTGGATTTGAGGCGTTGCTGGTGGAGGATCTGAGGCTGTTGCTGGTGGCTTGTAGAGAGAGAGAAGCTGGCTTGTAGAGAGAGAGGAGCGTGAGAACTGAGGAGAGAGAGGGACGTGACGAGTGAGCGTATGGCTGGTGAGAATGAAAAGGCCATACAATTTTGTTTTCACTTTTATCTTTACACGGTTTAAGTTAACAAGAAGAAATTAAAAGTGAAGGGGGTACATGTAACATTGAAAAACCCTGGGGGAACGAAGAACCCTACGTCAGGGGTAAAATTAAATATCCCTTTGGCATAACATATCATCCGCCCTTACTTCATATTTTCAAAACAAAACCAAAAAAATCATGAATCTTAATCATTCAATATTTATAAAAAAATAAAAAAATAATAATTATATTGACTTTTATAATTAGAATTAATTATACAGTCATTATCAAGTACGTGCAGGCGGTGACTACTAAAAAATTAATTGGAAAAAAAAAAGAGAAGAGGAGGAATCTCTTTAATGGGCTGAGGGCCCAATAGGAATAAGACATTCGCCCAATTCCAAAATCCAAAGTCTTCGCTGGAGACCAAAGACAAATGGGGGAGAGGCTCACAGAGATTGAATTTCAAATCAGAGGAGCGCTCAATCTTTTAATCTCAAATCGTCGCGTCGCGTCGCGTCGGTTCACTTTTTGGATTTTCGTTATTTTATTTTAACGATTTAATAAATTCCCTCCAAATCTCCTTTTTTTCACTTGAAGTTAGGGTTTTCGATTTCTTTGAATCTCTCTTCACGGAGACAATATGTCCGCTTCAGCCGTCTCGATCACGGCCAATCCGGCGGTGGCTCGCCGGAGGCCCGTGCTTGCCGGAGAGAAGAAGTCTAACAACATAGAATTGGTACCTGCGGAAGTGCAAGCCAACGGCGATCGAAATGTGGCGGAAGATAGAGGTGCTGCCGCTGCTAACAGTAGAGATCTGAGTCACCATTCTATTCGTGGGGAAGCTGTTGACAAAGACTTGATGCAAGTGAAGAAGAGCGGGATGGCTAATTCTACTGTTTCTCCGCGCCGGACGAGGAAGGCCGTGGCCAAGCCCGAGAAGCCACGGTGGTTGACTGTGGTGAGTATCTTTACTAAGAATTTCGTGCTTTTGGTGTTGTTATTAGGGCTGGCTCAGCTGATCAGGAAACTGGCTTTGAAATCCGGGGACTCGATGGTTGGGACACAATTGGGATTTTCGGAATTTGAGAGGCGAATTTCGGAAGTTGAGGATTTTTTGAAGAGTACTACGAGATTGATGCAGGTTCAAGTTGATGTCGTGGATAGGAAAATAGAGAGTGAAATCGGAGGGTTGAGAAAGGAAATGAGCAAAAATATTGAGGATAAAGGTGCATTTTTGGAGCTTGAGTTGAAGAAATTGGAAGAAAAGAGTAAGGGATTGGAGAGGACTTTGGGTGAGTTGAAGGCTGTTGACTGGTTATCCAAAGAGGAATTCAATAAGTTTTTTGAAGAGTTTAAGAAAGGAAAGAATGGTGAATTTAGTGAAAATGATGTGAGCTTGGATGATTTAAGGGTTTATGCTAGGGAGATTGTTGGAAAGGAAATTGAAAAGCATGCAGCCGATGGTCTTGGGAGAGTGGACTATGCATTGGCGTCTGGTGGCGCTAGGGTAATTAAGCATTCAGATCCTTTCTCTGTTGGAAAGGGGGCCAATTTGTTCTTGATGAGTAGTCGTAGTGGTGTCCACAGCGATGCTGATAAGATGTTGAAACCAAGTTTTGGGGAGCCAGGTCAGTGTTTTCCTTTGAGAGGGAGCAGTGGATTTGTTGAGATTAAGCTGAGGACAGCTATCATACCTGAGGCCATCACATTGGAACATGTAGATAAGGTGAATTCTTGATCTAATTTTCAATGTGTAGTTATCTGCATTGCCTTGTGAAGTTATTAATTCATGATTTATTTACTCATGTTCATGTTTCCATATATGGATTAGCTTTTGGATTTGAAGTTCTATAACATGCCCTAGGTATACTGACTAGGTGGAAATAGTCTTGGTAGTAATGCTAACAGATTTGACAGCAATTCGATTTGTAATTCGGTGTTTATTTTCAATTAGCTGGACCTATGATTTATTGAGCGAATTGAAAGCAATTTAGATGCTCTTAAATATAAACAAGATCTATCTGCATTTGGTGCGAGGAATTTAGTCTGTCAGATGTAATTTTCTTTTTTGAATGAGACTTTTCCCTATGTGGCTAACTTATGTTTCCTTGGAAATATAAGGTCCTTCAAGTCAAAGACCTTATAACTGATTTAAGTGAAGTCTAAGAGAAGTTAATCACTGGTTTGGACTTTGAAAGGAGTTTCAAATCTGTCTTAAAGTTTAAGGTTTATTTAAGGTTGAGGAATAGAGTTAGAATCCAAATTCTCATCTAAATGATCATAAGCTAAGCATTGCCTAAAATCCAAAAAGTTAAATGCCTTGAAGAGTGCTGAGGGGGAACCTTCCTTTGGGAAGGGTTTGTATTTTTTATTAAGTTTCAAAGGTAAACAAAATATTTTGGTGTATACCATGATCTTTTTGTTCCACTATTTTAAGGATTTCTTTTTCCCATCTATTGTCAGCCTTTTGACCTTTGTTTTTAACACTTTCCGCTGGACTGAATTTGTTTCCCTGCGAACTAATTTAGTTTACGTACTTTATTGCATTGTGCAGATTTAAAATTTCTGGCAAGATGCTTGTGAATACTCATGTATTCTTTAATGTTATTCGCCATAGGGTTGCTTTGTTGCAATGAGAAATTTAGATAAAATAGGTGGGAAGTGGAATAATACAGGATAGCTTGTTTTCTTTATTTTTCAAGCTTGTCTAGCAAAAGAAAGGTGGGGAATGCTTATAGATTTGATTGTGATATAGGAGTCAACAGAATTAGGATTTAGGATCTAAGGAGTAATTTTTTGATCTAGTTTCGAACATAACTGAAGACCACACTACAATGATGAATGAAAAGGGATATGTGAAATCATGCAGGAAAAGAATTGTAAAGACACTTGGCAACCATGCCGTCAACAAGATCACAAGTAACTCATTGACTCATTAATCAAAGTCTAGGAACATGAGATTGTTTAGACATTTGTGGAGTTATTGTGTTTATTCAACTAAGGCAGGGAGTCTAACATTTAAATAATTAATCTTAACTAAAAAAATTTAGCCTAAATAAAATGAAGACCTGATAATTTAACTTAGGATTCACAGGATTTTAGCTAAAGCATATTCGAATAAATATATTAAACTTTGGAGATATCCTACGCATAAAAATAGCAGCGAAAGACTAGAACATACAAAGACTTTGATTCTAGGGAGGACATTTTATTTTAGACTAGGAAGTTGGTTTGTTGATGTTGATGTTGAGGTCTTGCCTTTAGTTTTTGGCTACCAAAGCCAACATGCCTTCTCTACCCATGCTAAAAGGTCTGCATCAGAGATAGTGTTTTATATGCAAAGCCACGTTTATTAAGGGAATTTCATGGTTCAATTTTCTATATATTGGTGAACATGTTGGAGTGAAGAGAATGGGAAGTTGTAATTCCTGTTTTGTTGGATTGAGTTTCTTTTTCCTTTAATGTATGTGTTTGTGCATTTTGATAAATATTTGTCAGTTTGTATATTGTAAAACAAAAAAAAAATCTTAAAAAATATTTTTGTTTGTGCTATGGTTGACTTTCTGATGTGGATTGAAATTGCGTTTTTGTTGTGATTGATATGGTTTTATTTCTTTCAAGTGAAGTGATTAAACTGGGTCTTCTGACTCTTCCGCCAGTGTGTTACTGTGGCAATTTTGATGATAAATTTCATTATTTTAATAGTTATTTCTTGATTTTAGAGCCTGGGTAAGTACTTGGCTTATAAGTATTGGGATTTTTAATATATATTTGATGAGGCCTAGTATGACTAATAGTTTGGAGTTGATTGCTTTAATATCATGAGCTTCTGCAACAAGGTTGTTCTTCAGTATGTGCTTGTTTATCTTGATGGCTTGTCCAAGAACCAAGAAATAAGGTCCATGCACAAACTGTTACACCATGAACTTAGTGAAATAACCAAGTCTCTTGGGTATTTGATTGGAAAGATTCGAACAGAATAAAACACAGGAATGATTAGGTTCTACATTTCATATTGAATTTTCTAATGCACTGTAAAAGCGTTTGATAGATTGGTAGGGTATCTCAAGTAGCAATCATGTACTTAGAAAAAGGCTGTAGAATGCCTCAGTGCACAAAATCCTTTAATAGAATCTCATACAAATCCTTTAATCCTTTGGGAACATATTATTCCAGTCCATCCTCGTGCTTCTAAACCTGCCTTGAGGAAGGAATAGAGAGGTCACGGACACTGGAGAATTAGCACCCTTGTTTCGGCAGTCTGCAGTTTTTTTCTGTTCTTTTTCTTTGCAGTTATATTTCTTGTTGCTGCTGGAATTTTATTTGGAAGACATTCATTTTATGCTTTACCTACTTGGCCTGCCTGTATTTATGATTCTCTTTCCTCCGTTTTGTCCTTTGTCACAGATTTAGGGAGGGCTATTGTGGGTAATAGGGGAAGGGTTCAAAGAAAATATTATAGACTTAATAGTACTAATTAAAACTTTGCTGTCTGTTATTGTTCTTTCTTTTCTTTCTTTACAATGAGATAAGCATTTTTATAACAACAATTGTTACGAAATCTTTTGCTGTAATATGAACAGAGTGTTGCGTACGACAGATCTAGTGCGCCCAGGGATTGCCGTGTTTCTGGGTGGCTGCAGGGCCCTGATAATCACATAGAAGTTTATCCTGAGAAGATCTTTCTTCTGACAGAGTTTACTTACAACCTTGAGAAGAGCAATGCTCAGACCTTCAATGTGTTGGACTTACCAGGCTCTGGGATTGTTGACACTGTTAGACTGGATTTTACATCCAATCATGGAAGCTCTTCCCATACCTGCATTTATCGTTTGAGGGTGCACGGTCATGAACCAGATTCTGTCTCCATGTTGCCTATGCAATCTTGATGAGCAAGTCAGCAAGCATTAACCGTGTCTGCTATGCTCTTGTAATTGTTAGCTTTGCTTCTTTTTCTTTGTCCTTTGTAATTCTTTGCGTAGATCCGACTTCAGACTTTCTGTTAATTAGATGCAGAATTTTGACTTGTACTTAGATGTTTCCACTCCCAGATGTCAGTATTATCACACCCAAAAAAAAAACCCCAAAGGCTGAATTATGTAAGGTTTCTGACTCACTAGTCATATTGACTTCAAAAGACTTTCAAGTTAACCATAATAGAAACCTTTACATTGGCGAAGGTCAACAACTTTAAAGACTACAATTACTACCATGAAACTTGGGCTTCATCACCGAGGCAGGTCAATGCCTCACATGATTAAATGAAAAGTTTGGAGTGCTTTAATGCCTAATTTTTTATGGTGAACATTGGTGGTGCCCATGATGGGGATGGATATGAAGGAGATCGTGCTTAAATCATGCTATGTTGATGGCCATCCCCCAATTGAAGGGCATCCAGAGAGTATTTTAATGGATACTTGGATAGTTATTTTGTACTTTATTAATTTCGTATAGGCAGAAGAATCATTCTTTTATTCAAAATGAGCTGTTCTGTTTTGCCGTCTTCATCATTTTCAGGCCTCTTGTACATGTCCTTTCACTAGTTGATTACAGATGGAATCAAACGTTTTACAAGTTTGTGTTTTATATTATAATTATATTATGTTGCGAGAGGGTTTGAAACCATTATCCTTGATCAAGCTTTCTTATCTTTAATCAATGTTTTCAACTCCCCACTAGCCTATCTTAGAAGGATGTAACATGATCTTATAAGTTATTCAAACAAGGAGTTTATGTTTAAACGTTACAGCTATATTTCAAAATTGCCCAATATGAAACTTTCCTAAACAAAAATTAATGCTCAAAACCAAGATCTTTGAAAACCAAGAAGATTATAGTTGGGACCAATTGTGGAGTATAGAGAATCGAATAGTTCTTTATCGGGGGCCTACACCATCTTAAGAGAATGAAAATAATACACAAATTAAGAGCGGTTTTGATATGCACAAAACACATTGAGAAGTGGGGCATTGCTAACAAGGTTTGAAGCACAAGAAGTGGTTATACTGAAACATGCTGCCTGTGACACTGGTTGTCCCTTAGTCTCTTTGCCCAACCAAACCACCCAGTCTTCCATTATTATAGGGATTCTGAACTTTTCAACGAGGAGGCAAGGAGTGGACCATCCAACACTCTGCTTTGTGCTTTGGTTCTTTGCTAGAACTTGGCAAACTTTTAGAGACCAAGTAATTAACATTGCCACCCCCGTAGTTTGGGCTAAGTATGCTCTCCCCCAAACCTTCGACAAAGCAATATAATGACCCATATTTTTCAAAATCAGTTAGTCAAAAAAGTATATTTATCTCTACACTCATTTGTCTTGTTCAATAAATTAAAAAGAGGTTATATGAAGACAGCGGTTATGTATAAAGAGACAGAATGTTAAAACCACCAAGCTAGAATATTAACAATGAAAAATTTTGAGTTAATTTATTAAATATCATAAAAAACTGCAATAACACATGTCATATTTCAGAAATAATAAACAATAATAACTAAAAATTGTACTACCATTTCTAAAGAAAAATTATTTAGCATAAGCCTTTAAAAATAAAAAAATCTAAAAAAGAAAATGGTATTTTAATTTGTACTAGAATTTTCCAAGAAAAATTATTTAACATAACCTTTAAAAATAAAAATTTCACAAAAAAATTGTAGTTTAAATGTTTCTTTTTAATTTGAAATAAGTACTATTTAAACTACCATTTTCTTCTTGAACTTTTTAATTTGAAAATTAAGTAGTTTAAGGAGAAATTGGTACTTCAAACTTTTTAAAATTAAAATTAAAATTAAGAAAAATATTTAAACTATAATTTTCTTTTGTAAAATTTTTATTTTTAATGTTATGCTAAATATTTTTTTTAAATGGTAGTAAAAATTTTAATTATTATTGTTTATTATTACATGTTGTTGCAGTTTTTAAGGATATTTAATATATTAACTCAAAACATTTCATTGTTAAAAGTTTAGTTTTAGTAGTTTCAATACTCTCTCTCCTTATAAATAACCTAGGTTCTAGTCCCATGGCCTAAACCATATCCTCTTTTTAATTTCTTGATTGACTAATAGAATTTTGAAAATAAAGGTTCTTATGTTACTTCGTCGAAGGTGGGAGCGACAGTTTTATTTTACCCAAATTACGAGAGTAACAATATTAATTACTCTTTAAAAATATATAACTAGAATAAAGACTAGGTCCTGACTCCTCTCATTTTTTCCTATTTTCTGTAAAAAAATGACTGGGCCATGAGATGAGTAAATTAGGTTATATTTTCCAAATTCTTGGTTTGAATCCTTCCTGATTACCAGGAGTTTTGCCTTTAGTCCAAGGCTAGGGCTCCCGGAGTTGGCTTTGACCACCAATCCGGTGCCGAATGTTCTTGAAATCAATTCATTTCATTTGATGGTCCCAACAAACAAAAGCTACTATGAAATCAACCCGACCCAATAACCCGACCCGATTACAAGTGGAGACAGAGAGGGTTTTAACTCCACTGCCATAGTGTCAGGAAACCACAAGAAAAAGGGCTTTGGACAAGTACTACTTTCTATGATTTGGTTTGCAGTCGCCGGCCCCACACGCACGTGGGGGTCCACTTTCTCACTTTCTCTCCGTTTCCCAAACCGAATAAACAATGATAACTATTAAAAATTCTTGTCACGAAAGATAAAAATAAATAAAGCCAACCATATGCAATACCAATACAAACGGAGAAGAAAAAAAAAAACTAACTTTTTCAACATAAAATAAATGAACTCCATTCCCTATACAAAGTACTTTCTTAATTGTTAAAAGGCTTTTTTGAAATGACATTTCAGATTCGATTCCCACTTTTGACTCCTTTTCCAGGGGAATGAAATAAATGAACCCAAAAATTGAACTCAAACTAAAAACCGTACCTTTGTGTAGGGTACAAAAATTATAAATAAATATATAAAAATTTTAAATAAAATTTTTATATATTTATTTATAATTTTTGTATACTTATTTATAATTTTATAAATCAGTTTATAATTTTTATATATTCATTAAAGAAAAGTTATATTTATAATTTTTATACATTTATTTATAATTTTTATACAATTTTAAAAAATTGATGTACCGATACATCAGGTGTACCGTAATCAAACCCCCATTTTTATGTAATTAAAACCAAGAAAATGTCTAAAACCTTAAAGATTAAATAGATCTAAGTTATCTTTTTTATATTTAATAAAAAATGATAAAATATTTGTTTTCTCCAAATTAGAAATATCTAAACGTCGCTTGTGCAAGTTACATCTTAAGAATAAAATTCTTTTCTATTTTTAACTAGAAACATGTGAGAACCCACAATTCAAAGAAACATAAGTTAACTGTTTTAAATGGGCGATAAGTTTTGATTTTTAATTATTTGATCTAAATAGTTTATTTAAAAAAAGAGATAACTTTGATCGTAAAGCAAGTTTTCCCCAAATCTTATATTTGTTTTGTAAATTTTTTCCTTGTCAAGTAGTGTTACATTGATCATCCCTATAAAAGAGTTTGCACAACAAAAAAGTGTATTTATATATATAATATATTTCTATTTCAATAATATGATAATGTTGTCCTTTTAATAACGTACCATAATAATGATATAAGATTGATTTAACATTCAGCAACTGCAACAAACAACTCAACTATTTATTCATGTTTTCGGAAACTACAGTAACAGTACGGAGTCTTTTTTTTTTTTTTTTGGTGACTCCTATAGCATTTAAGTTCTTGGAAAAGCACATTTTTTGATAAGAGTAGAGAGGACACTACATTTCTAGAACGTCGAATATTCATTATTCAGGTTTGTTTTGTTTTGTTTTTGTTTTTTTTTTTCCTTCTTTTGTGTAAATAAGAAATGAAAGCATAAAGAAATCATTGGTTTTGCTTCACAAGTTGACTTTCTTGAAGAAAACCCATATGGGTTGTCAATTCTCTTTCATGCCTTGCCACCCATATTTATGCTTCAGATCTTCTCCTTCATGGATGTGATATTCTCTACTTTCCTTCCTTTTATGGTAATTTTCTTCTGTGTTGTATGTGTATGTATCAATTCAATCTCATTATGAATGTTATGGTTATATTCTCAAGTTATCATTCATTTGTTTCTTATCATAGTTTGATTCTCTTGATGGGTTTTTGATGTAATTGATGAATGTCACTCTGTTTCTGAAGGTAAGGCTGGTGATTTGAAGTCAGCGCCATTGATGAAATTACTATAATCTCAGACATGACTCTAAGGAATGAAGACACCAAGAAGAAGGTTTTGTGTGTGTGTGTGTGTGTGTGTTTTTGTTTGATATTGTTTGCCGTGTATTCCTTCTTTTCAATGCCATATTTGGATAATTACTTGTAAAGTTTCTCCTTTTGATTTCAGTCCATCTTCCAAAAAATATTCTTGACTAAGGACAGAAATGGTCGAAATGAAAGGAAAATGGTTAAGGAGACATTTGATATGTCTGGTGAGTGTTCAGATGCCATTCTTTCATAAGATTTCTGACCAGTAATTTTTATTTTCTATTACGACAATGGAAAAGGAATGTGTTTTCTTGCCTCTTTGTTATTGGAGATTCACAAGATATTAAAATCTTTAAATTTGTTGTCAATATATCATTCCATTTCCTTTTTCCTGGAAGATATTATACTGTTTATGGAATAGAACAATCGTGTTTCTTGTAACTTGCCTTGGCAAATGAAGTCAAAGATAAGAAGTTGATAAGGTTTGATTGGGTTTAAGTTAAAGGTAACGACAAGAAAAAGGACTGAGCATAATGGCAATTTGTGTTAAAACTGAGAATATATTCATGTTTCAACTTTTATCTGGTGTAAGAAAGGAAGCAAGAATGGTATCATTTATCTCTCTCTGACCTAATATTGCTGATGTACTTCTTTCCTCCTTTCTCTTGCATGCCTATATATTCTCATTGTTGCTGGAGACAGGATGGTACAGTTGAGAAGTTTTAGATGTTTTCACTAGCATGAGCAGTCTTCATATTAAGAGTCTGGCATAAATTTTAGGAGTATTTTGTTGTTTCACTTCTTCTAATTTTGCTATTTTTACATATATTTTTCTTTCTTCATCATAAGAACGTTTTCTGCTTCTTTATAATTGCAGAAGCACCTTCTGATTCAGCACTTGAGTCTCTGTTCTTCCACAGCGAACCAATGCCAAGATGTCATGTCCAGTCGTTCAAGTACTGATGACAAGTTATTTACTCAGTTTTGGTCATTTAATTACTTCAACTACATATTTCTTGTTCAGATAATTTCAGATTTTGAAATTGTGTTTTTGTTTTGTTTCTCTGTTAAGAGTTTTTGTAGCAACATGGAATGTTGGAGGGAAACCTCCTCACAGTGACCTCAATCTGGATGAGTTCCTTCAGGTTCACAATCAATCAGATATTTACATTTTAGGGTATTCTCTCTTTTTCAATTTGTTACATTTCTTTAGCATGATTTATTTTCATGTTTTTCTTCAAAAGATGGTTATTTCCTTTTGCTTTTAGAAAATATTAGATTGAACACAAAACAAGTTGTTCATAAGCTTTTACAGAACTTGAATGCCTAATTTAAATGCTTTATGTTATGTTTTGAATTGCCATATCATTCTCTTTTTTTCTCAAAGACACAGGAATATGTGTAGTACATATGGTGCCTAAGGTACTCAATTAATGAACTTTATACTGCAATATGGATATTAGTCTAGGCATGGTGCCGTACAGGTTTTTAGCAGATGTCTCTCAAAAAAAAATTAAATAAATAAGTATACATGTATAGATTTTTTTTTCTTGGGTTTAGAAAAGGTTTAACTGCCTCTTAAGCAGGGAAACTCTGTTAACTATATTAAGTCAGACACCTTCATAGCTTTTCTTTTTTTTTTTTTTTTTTTTTTTTGCTTTTTTTAATATGCCTACAGATGTCATCCTTATATTAATTGTCATTGCAATCTATCAGTTTTCAGGAAATTGTCCCGTTAAATGCTGGAAATGTGCTAGTTTTAGAAGATAATGAACCTGCTGCAAAATGGCTAACTTTGATTAACCAGTCTCTGAATAAGTCACATAGTCTGGCTTCTAGAGGATTGAAATCTGCTGCCCCTTGCAGCTCACTGTTCTTCCAGAAACCTTCCCTGAGAAAGGTCAGCAAGACTTTTAGGACGGAAAGTAAAAGGAGGCTTAAGACTTGCAACTGCACGCCTGAATTGGAAAGAAAGTACAGTAGGGAATTCTGTTTTGGTTGCCAACAATCTAACATAAGTGAAGATGACTTTTCTTCAGAGGAGGAAGAAGATGGGCCCAGTAACTCTGAAATGACGGATATTTCCACTTCCTTCTCTACCAGCCAGATGAAATATGGCCTTGTAGCAAGTAAGCAAATGGTGGGAATATTTGTCACCGTTTGGATGAGAAAAGAACTTGTGCCTTATGTCGGTCACTTGAGAATCTCCTCTATCAGTCGTGGAATCATGGGCTGTCTTGGAAACAAGGTAAATTTTGAAGCAGCATATGCAAGCATTGTCAGCAATTCTATATGTCCACATAGAATCGTAGAAATGGAAATAAGAAAATAGTATATTAATTATTTACCACATCAACTAAGTCATCATGCTGTCTGTTCTGTGGTTCCAGGGGTGTATCTCGGTCAGCATGTCTTTTCATCAGACAAGCTTTTGTTTTGTGTGCAGTCATTTAGCATCTGGAGAGAAAGAAGGTGACGAACTTAGGAGAAATTTAGATGTCATAGAGATACTTAGAAACACACAATTCCGAAGGATCTGCAGGATGCCTAACAGTAGGGTGCCTGAGAAAATTCTTGACCATGAGTAAGCATCTTTGAATTTATTTGAAAAATAATTAAAACCATCTTTAATATGCTTTTCTTAGTAGTATGTCAATAGTTTTCATTTATTTCACGAATACTGATTTTTTACTTCTTAAAATGGACACAGTCGGGTTATATGGCTTGGTGATTTGAACTACCGGATAGCATTGAGCTACTCTGAAACCCGAAAGTTTATGCTGCAGGGTGACTGGGATGCACTGCTTGCCAAAGATCAGGTAGTACTTTGTTAGAGGAGATGTCTGTTTGTTTTGATCCAAAAATCATTCCTTTTGTTTCCAGTAGCATAAAGAAGACACTCTCTAAATTTATCATGGAAATTTGGTTAATCAGCCAATTTTGTCTCTTTTATTGAATAAAAGAAACGATCCCATTCATGTAACCATGCCGATGTGCTTACATCAAATATTTTTTTAAATTAAAAACAAAATCTATTTCATTTCTGTTTTAATGCTGTGACAACCAAAATCCTTGCATTTGCCATATATCTATTTTTAATAGATCCTCTGATTTTAGTGGATCACATATCAAAGTTCATTGTCGAGGAAACAGCATTTTTTTAGTGATACAGTTGTGATTTTGTTTTTATAAATTGCTCATATGGATGCATGTGCCTCTCATTTGATAGCTCAAGATGGAAAAGGATGCTGGGCGAGTATTCAAGGGATGGAAAGAGGGAAAGATTTATTTTGCACCTACGTACAAATACTCTTATAATTCAGATGATTATGCTGGAGATACTACAAAAACCAAAAACAAAAGGAGAACTCCAGCTTGGTATGTACAGAATTAAAACTGCGTCTAAATTTTCTAAACAAAACTGGTTACAATTAATTTTTAACAGTTAAGAATTGCAGGTGTGATAGAATACTTTGGCATGGAAATGGGATTCGACAAATTTCTTATATACGTGGAGAGTCTCGTTTTTCTGACCATCGCCCTGTATGTGCGACATTTTCAATGGATGTTGAGGTTGTTGAGGGTGGATTAAGAAAGAAATTATCCGGCACAAATATGAAAGTTGGAATTGAAGAGCTCTTACCACTTGCCAGCAAATAAATGCACCAATAACATGTAAGTACATCTGGAGATTATGCAGATAATTTTTGTCATAGAATAAATGTGTTGAAAGGACTAGTTGCCATGTTTATGAACTACGGAATCGTGGAAAAACTTGTGTGGTTGGTCTTCTTACCAATTTGTCACCACAATCTTTGAACCAAGATGCTTATTATGGGACCTAGTCCTTGAAAAAAAATTGAGGGCGTTGCTAAGTCAAATTTTTGTCCTTATATTTTTGTAGGTTGTCTGATTTTGTTTCCACCTATTATCAGGTACTAATATTAACTGAGCAAAGCCATTATCAAAATTGAAGAAACACCAAATTTTGCTAGTACATATGGTTGGTAGGATGAAGTTCCCTCATGGTAGGATTATTAGCAATGCAGTCTGTACAGGCCATTCTTCAACTGCCGAAGGCGTTTGAGAAGCATCATATCTCTCAAGACATGTTAGGCGGCCATAATCAAGGCACATGAGCATTGATGAAGCCAAGGGATAATGATGAAAGAGAAATTCTGCAGGAAGCAGTGGTTGATTACTGGGATGACTCAATTAGTAGATGTCTCAGATTTATTTCTTGGATTATTACTGACTAATGCATGCCATTTTCGGGTAATCTAATCGGGAGCATGGTAGATAGACAAGAAATATGTTTCCAAGCTTATGTAAAGAACATTTATATTCATTTTTAATGATAGTTAAGGAAGATAAAAACAAAAGAATGTAGAACATTTTTTGTTTCTTTTTGGCAGATATTAGATAAAGAGAAAGAATGCTTTAAGTATGCGATTGCTTTTGGTTGTCATACCCCGTTGGGAATCCTTTTCATTCCCTTGTCAGCAGCATCGCCTGCATGCCCAACTGCCTTGAGAGGAGAGGAAGCCTTTAGGTTCCCTATTCCCTCTTTTTTTTCTTTTTTTTTTTTTTTTCTACCAAATGGCCTACTTAGGAGGTGCTTGTAATAGAGGAGATGCTGAGAATTGGAATCTAGAAAGCGGATTCGTTTAACAATATCCTCAGGCTTGTCCTCTAAGTTTAATGACCCTTGAGGAAATTTTGATTATTATAACAAATAATCGATGAAATTTTAGTAAGTTTATGTAAGAACGTGTTTGAATCAACTTTTTAGCGAACGAACACAGCGGCCAAGAATCATATTCAAAGGTCTATGACTATGATATTAATGCGCTTATCAAGCATGAGATTCTACCTCATCAAGCAATTGATAAGCAAAGAATCGGTAAAAGAAGAAAGCTTGAAGCTTAACCTACATTATGATTACTTTCATATAATATGTATACTAACCTTCGATAAGTGATTGACCAGAGCGAACCCCAAGAAGGCTAAGACTTATATTGTTGACTATAGAATGAAGTTTTAAGATTAACAATCAATCTGTACATGTTTTTTTAGGTTTTTCTTAGGATGCTTTCTTCAAGTCGGAAGTAATATTTTTTTATAAAATAAAGAGTGATGCTATACTTATAAAGTTGAGATACAACATTTATATCATAACTGATGTGGTAGGTGATATAGCAATGATACCATTTGCCACTTCACTAAGTGTAATCAATTTTAATTTTTTTTTTTAATGTCTATCATCTATATGTAATTTTTCTATTTATTATCGTCTCCTTGAATTAAGGATTTTTTTTCTCATCATGATTACAAAATTAGAAATTAATTAAAGTGGATGATGTGATTGATATATTACTATGTCATTATCACATCAGTGGGGATATAAACCTTGTATCTCAACTTTGTAAATATAGCATCATTCTTTTATAAAAGAAAAGAATTTTGACATTTAGTGATGCTAGACTTACAATCTTCATACAACTCAAACTCTACAATCTTATGTGGTAGTCTACATAGAAAAAATCTATTTGAGATATAACTTTCATCATTCTTTTTTGTTTTTTTCTCCTCCACTAAATTTTTATCATGTAAACTGTCACATCAGGTTATAAAGTTTGAGTTGTATGAAAGTTGTAAGTCTAGTACTACTATTTGACATTGAAGAAAGCCCTTTTAGTTGTTATATAAGTATAAACAATGCCAAATAAACAGTATTAAGACTCAAAAAGCAAAGCATGTTGGGCCCCAGATTCCAAACTCTTAAGCCTAGAAGAGCCCATTAACATGTCGACAAATTGGGTTGGACGACCACCATACTCTATCGAGGCTGGCCTAGGGATGGCAATAGGTCTACTAGAACTGTTGAATCAGAACTGAATGGGTCGATGTTGGGTCTTCTATTAATAGTTCTGGGTCGGTTTTGAGTTTAGCAACTTAGAACCGTCACAATTCTGAGTCGGTTCTGGATATCAATAGACTCGGATTCGAAATCGACCCAGAACCGTATAATACCCATTTAATAATAATATTATTATTATTTTATCTCTTTAAAAAATAAAAGATAAGAGTTGTTATGTGACATGAAGAGATACATGGCTACACCTAAGACTAAACCAAATATTAAATTAAAGCAAATTAAACAATTAAAATACTAAGTCCTAATTAAAAACTAAAAACCATAAATCAAATAGTCAAAATTCAAAATCAAATTGAAAACCTAGCTAAAATTTTCAGTTTTCACTCTTCCACGCCACCTCCACTCTTCCGAACTAAACTTGCTTTGTTTGGTTCATCTTTTTTTATTTTGTTTTGGTGGTAGTTGCATTGCCTAATCATATTACATGCTTAATAATTGTTTGTTGTGGGCTCATGACGTTTTGAAGCTTAAATAGAACACAATAAAGTTGTGAATTGACTTCAACTTGGAAATTGTATTATAATTAAAATTCAAACTTATTGTATTATATCTCATGGAAGATAGCTAGACATGTTTTGATTTACAATTATTTAGGTTATCTTCATCATTTAAATTTTTTGTTTAGGATTATAATTGATTTAGGTATGGTATTCTTTTTAGAAATTTCGACTTAATAAAATTTTAATTTGACTCACAATTCCTAATTTAGTTATAAATTATATTTAATTCAAATTTGGGATTAAGATTAATATAAATTGAGTCTTTCATTTCATTAATTGTTTTCTTATGCTAAACTTGATTATTGATATTGAGTGCTGTGTATCTCTCTACCTTACGACTTATTAAGTTAAGACCTTCACCCTTTTTTTTATTACTTTCTTATATCTTTATTACTTTTTCAAGAATCAGTGGACTAAATTATTAATAAGAGACTGAAACATAACTGATTGAAAATTTGCTAACATCTAACTTTAACTATAATATATATATTTTTATAATCCAACCTATTCTAATGTAATGATTTAATTTAATAATCGTTCGTGGTGGCGATATTGCAAATTAATATATATAAATTATCTTTTTGCTTTATTTACAAAGATATGATTTGAAATACAATTGGTAATAAATTGTTTCATAATTTCATATTGTAGGAATCAAAATCATGATTTATATGATGTATCAGTTGCAAGAAGAAAATGATCAAGGCTTTGTGATAATCTCTTTGAACATTTCTCTTTCTTTGTATTTGGACTTTATTTATTTTGTATGTGTCATTTGGACTTTGTTAACTATGTAGTGATTTGTTTATTTTGTGTGTCTTTTGGAATTTATTTATTTTCTATGTGTCTTGATTTCATTTTGTTTGATCAACTCTTTAAAATGTGTTTTCATTGTTTTATTAGTTATATATATGGTAAAAATATAAGTAAATTAAAATGTTAAAAAAATTACATATATTCGTTGGACCCATAGGTATCTATTAGAACCGTGGTTCTAGTTTTGATTTTGTTTAATAGTTTTGGTTCAGTTATGGTTCTAAGATGGTAGAACTGTGACGATTTTGGGACGGTTCTGAATCAATTATTGCTCGATGATTCTAGTTCTAGTCCCAGTGGAATCGGCCCAAAACCGACCTATTGCCATTCCTAGGCTAGCCTAACCTAAACTACACAAACATAATAATGACAAAATTTAAATACAAGGAGAGTAAGAACAAAAAAAAAGAAAAGAATAATTACATTGCAAGAGGCATAATTCTTTCTGGTAACAACTCTTTGCCTTATACTTCACACACTTGACGGGCGGTGATGTCTTTCCTTGCAAGTTCTTCCCAATCTCACCTCACCTTCACATGCATTAATTCCTCCAACTCTAACCTGTCAAACCGACACCCAACTCTTCAGAAGCAATAGTACTGTTCATGCACACTTTCCCATAATTAGTATTTATATTATTCACAATCTTCCCCGCCTTTCCACCCACATTTTGCTACGTAAGTCTCATGACTTCACCCATTTGCTTATTAAGAAGGTTAAGATTGACCAAATTGAAATAGCTTTATTCATTATTCATATAGGAAAAAAAAATTGCAAGTCTAACATTATACTTGTATTAAGTTATTAATTTCTTTATAGTTTAGTTGCATGTTTACTATGTATAAATGCACTTGAAATCGCTTGAGGCTTTGCATAGATGCATTAAACTATCAACCAAAATGAATTACTCATCATCCATGTCTCTCTTCCTTTCTCTTTGTCTTATCTGTCTCTTTGTTTTCTCATCATCAGCTCAGCTAACCTCATCTCAATCCCAACCCTCTTCTCCCTCACAATCAACTTCCGATGCCTGCAAATCCACTCCCCATCCCAAGCTCTGCCGCTCCATTCTCTCCACCTTCAACTCATCCCTTTCCAACCCTTACAACTACGGTAAGTTCTCCATCAAGCAATGCTTGAAACAAGCAAAAAGGCTCTCCAAAGTCATCAAACACCACCTCACCCACCGCAAAGAACGCTCTAAATTCACCCCTCTCGAGGCTGGGGCCTTCGAGGACTGCCACCAGCTCATGGAGCTCAATGTGGACTTCCTGGAGTCCATATCAAAAGAGCTCAAATCTGCAGAGTCATTGAGCGATGTGCTCGTGGAGAAAGTCACGAGTTTGCTGAGTGGGGTGGTGACCAACCAGCAGACCTGCTTTGATGAGCTTGTGGATTCCAAGAGCAGCATCGCAACGGCGTTGTATGAGCCGTTGTCGAACGTTACTCGCCTGTACAGTGTCTCGCTTGGGCTGGTCACGCATGCATTGGACCGGAACTTGAAGAAGAACAAGAGAAGGAAAGGCTCTCAAAAACGGTTTTCCAAGAATCCGAACCCGGTTCGTGAACCGCTTGAAACTCTTATCAAGGTAATATATGTATGCACAATATTATTAATTATTTTATTCAAGTTCATAACTTAACAAATTAGATCACATAAATAATTAGGATCCCAGATAAATTAAAAAAGCTGTAAATTGGTTCCTCTATTTTAAATTTTGTGAGTATTAGCATTTTACGTCATTAGATTAAAATGGATGTACAAGTGATGAGTCAAGTTTAAGATCTAGCTAATTTTTTTTTTTATTTGAAATCTATATTAAATTTTGCTAGATTTTGACTGAGTAATTAACATTGTCATCCCCAACATTTGGACGAAGTAACATTCTCCCCCTAACTTTCAGCGAAATACATACAGGCCCCTAATTTTCAAATACCGTTAATCCATCCATTAAACATATTACGGAAAAATAATCTTGCCCTTATTTATATTATAAGATTTTTTATTTTATTTCTCTTTATAAAGGAGACAAATTTTAAAAGCACCAATAGGAGTTAAAAAAATTCATATTTTTTAAAATTTTATAGAAAATAGTTTGTATAGATAATTTGTAAAAATTGGTTTTTTAAAAATAAAAATTAATAAGAAAACAGTTTGTAGATAAATGAAAATAGCAGTCTGACTGGTTTTCTTTCTAATTTTTATTTTTTTAAAAATAAAATAAAAAAGAAAATGGATTGTAAATAAACCATTTAAAAAAAATAGTTTGTAAATAAAAATTAATGTTTTAAAATTTTTTGCCGTTATAAAGAGAAATAAATCTTATAATATAAATAAGGATAAAATTGTCTTTTGATAATACGTTTAATAGATGGACTAATAGTATTTAAAAATTAAGAGTCTTTATGTTACTTTACCGAACGATAAGAGTAACAACTTTAATTACTCGATTTTGACTCTTCGATTATTGAGGATGTAGAAGAATTTAACATGGGATAGCTAGGTCAACGTCTATTAAATTTGAGTTATTGATTGCTTAGATATGTTCATTAATGAGGTTTGCTTGTCGCATAACATGGGCAGGTTGCATCTTAGTAGGTGTTACATAGCTAGTCAGCTTGCCCAATTTGGTCAAAACAATATTTATTAAAAAAAAAGAAGTAATTGAAATAAGAATAACTAGCATAATTTATATTAACTGAAAAGGAATAACATTTATATATAGTTTACTAAAATTTTTGTTATAAGATATAATATTGAAATTTACACGCTCCATTATTTCATCTATCTTAATCTTCAAATTTGAGTGTTACACACAAACCAATGTATGATATGGACCTAATAAATAATTGTCACAGTTTGGTCACTTAAGTTAACAACTCAATAACAAAATAATTATTTCCTATATTTTATTCTAATTTTTGAGCGGTGCAAGATGAAGTTAAATGATTTCAAGAAAGTGTGGTAGATTCAATACAAGTAGAGTCGTGTACTCGTGTTGCGGGTTAATTAAAGGGTAGTTGCAGCGAAGAGTGAGCCAAATCGCAAATCTAGGTTTGGTTTTGGAGCCAAATAAACAAATTAAGTTTAGTTGAGTCTTGATATATAGATATAATAATGAGTCAGCAGAATATAAAATAATTAAAGGCAATAGGGCAGACAAATCACATGTCATATCATTTGGCAACAAGTCAAATAAGGTATACAATGCCCAAAATCTGCCTAGATCTACTGAGCACGAGCATATGAAATGATCTAGTGGTTATTCAAAGACTCTAGAAACTTTGATCTCGTGGGAAGGGAGCCTCTTGTTCTGCGAAGTTGCAACTTGCTCGGCTTGCAATCTCGGGGTGATCACATGGTCTTGCGTGGCAGAGAGCCAAACTGCAATGAATTGGTTTTACGGTTATGCCAGCTATCTTTATGAGAGAAGAGAGTACCATACTATGTGCCCATAACTTTATTTATACATAAATTATATAAGTTTATTAAGTAAATTGATAACGAATTTATTATGTTCAAAGTTACAAAATGTAGTCCCTCTAGCTTTATCCTATAGAGTGGTAAAACAATTTTCATGGGAAGATTTTTCCTGATCTGATTGAAACCAGAATTTATTAGCTTAAGGTTAAAAGAAACTGATCGATCAATAATGATCAACTTGAACGCAGATTTTACGAAAGGGGTCTTGCGTTAAGTGCTCCAAAGGAGAACGAACTCTTGCTGAATTGGAGGGTGGTGGAATTCTTCTCAACGAGACTGTGATTGTAAGCCAAGATGGCAGTGATAAGTTCACAAAAATTGGCGATGCCATTGCTTTTGCCCCAAAAGATTCCAAGCCTGAAGATGGCTACTTTGTAATCTATGCAAGAGAAGGAGTATATGAGGAATATGTGGTTGTGCCAAAGAATAAGAAGAACATTCTACTAATTGGAGATGGGATTAACCGCACGGTGATCACGGGAAATCATAATGTGATTGATGGCTGGACAACTTTTAATTCTTCAACCTTTGGTAAGAATTTTTATATAATTTATTTAATTAAATTTCTATTTCATGGTGAACCCAAATATAAGTTTGTCTTTTTCTTGTGATGCAGCTGTCTCGGGTGAGAGATTTGTGGCGGTAGACGTTACATTTAGGAACACGGCAGGTCCTGAAAAGCACCAAGCAGTAGCTTTGAGGAACAATGCTGATCTCTCCACGTTCTATCGTTGTAGTTTTGAAGGCTATCAAGACACTCTTTACGTACACTCTCTCAGGCAATTCTACAGGGAATGTGATATCTACGGAACAGTCGATTTCATCTTTGGCAATGCTGCTGCTGTCTTCCAAAGCTGCAACTTATATGCTCGAAAGCCAATGCCCAACCAGAAGAACGCCTTCACAGCTCAGGGAAGAACTGATCCGAATCAAAACACTGGCATTTCCATCCACAATTGCACCATTGAAGCTGCACCAGATTTGGCAATGGACCTCAACTCAACTTTAAACTATTTGGGTCGACCCTGGAAGCAGTACTCCAGGACAGTATACATGCAATCATATATCGGAGAGCTGATCAGTCCTTTTGGATGGCTAGAATGGAACGGGACAGTTGGATTGGACACTCTATATTATGGAGAGTTTGAGAACTATGGACCGGGTGCGAATACTACCAAGAGAGTGAAATGGCCTGGCTACAATCTAATGAATTCTACTCAGGCTATGAATTTTACGGTCTATAATTTAACCCTGGGAGACACTTGGTTGCCAGATACAGATATTCCCTTCAATGGAGGGTTACTAGTAGTAGGTTAAAGATAATATATTTGCCTTGCCAGAGCAAAATTTCATTCGTTGTGTTAATTTATTAACTTGTAGCTTTCTATTGATTTGCTAGATTGCAGTGGCTGCAGCCTCCAAGACTAAATAAATCCATTTGATTGTAGCTCTAATTACTTAATAAAGATTGATATATAAATTGATCCTTTTGGAAAATGCTTTTGAGACAGAGACTGGCTTCACTTATTAGTTCACCGAACATTAATTTATGCTTGCAGCGCTACTATAGGAGTTTCAAAAGAAGAATGCAATTGATTACATGATCTTTCTTCGATTTCGCAGTAGCCTGGTAGGATGATTGACACTCCGTAGCCGAGATATTGTTTTGATTATGGCTGATCATAGTTCATGAAACTTGGTCCTTTTCGGCAAAAATAGCCGCGCTGAATGCCACTTTAGCGTGCCGCGTGCGAGTAAAGCATACACTCACCATTGCCTCCTTAAAAGAACATATATTTTTGTTACATATCTAACTCCAAAAGAACGTTTTGTAGGGATTAAGCGTCATAATGTGCATCTTTTTTTTTTTGACGTATTGGAGGCTTACGACAGGCAGGAGCTCTCCTCCTTTCCAAGGTGGTAAAAATCTGACTAATTAGTTGCCTTAATATATTTTCTCAAAAAATTAAAGACTCCTCTTCTTTTTTAATTAATAAATTTTCTGTAAGATTTCAAAGTGAAAGATCTTCACCAAAGTTTCAAAGTGCAGGAGCAAACTTGCACTTCCTTGATTTTAATTTCATATATAATCAAATAGAAATTCTAAGAAAATTTATCATCACTACATAGTTAAAAAAAAAAAAAAAAAACCCCTAGATATAGTGTTTAATTGCCGATATGTCATTACATGTTCAGAAAGATCAGAAAAATAATAATAATAAATGTAGAGAAACATCCTTTATTAAATCATTAGACTAAGGGAAGATTTATGAACATCAAATATATTTGGAAAGCTTAGAAAAAAATTAAATGAGAAAAATCCTTTATCAAATCATTAGATTAATGAATGATTAAAAAAAAAATTAACATCATATTGTTAGACCAAATTAGTTATAACCATATTGTATTAATGACAATTTAAAAACAATCAGATTAACAAATAACAAGCAACATACAAATAAAATGAGACAAAAAAATTTTAATGTGGTTTGGTTCTCAATAACCTATATCCACGAGGGCAATTCCAAGCCTAAGAATTTTAT
This sequence comes from Boswellia sacra, assembly GCA_013180625.2. Lineage (NCBI taxonomy): Eukaryota > Viridiplantae > Streptophyta > Magnoliopsida > Sapindales > Burseraceae > Boswellia > Boswellia sacra. Next base: position 8,310 of record SNVD02003021.1, on the reverse strand, counting down.
TATGTTAAAAAGATTATATTAGGACTTAAAGTTTACAGACTCCCTCCGTTCTAATGTCTAGTTTAGGACTTAATCACACTAAGGACTCTCTCTATTATAGGACAGACTCTCCCTTGTTCTAGTGCCTAATATCAGTAATCTCATTCCTCCTTAACTATAACCTAGTGAACATTCTCTTAAGTTGAAACATTCCTTATAACAAAATATAGTAACAAGAACAAATAGAGAGAAGGTAATTAGAATATATACATTCAGAAATGGTAATTAATTTATTGATCTCGATGCTTCCAGAAACAAACTGTCTCTGACTCTTTGAAGCTTTTCTCTGGCACTTGATCGCAACTTGGATGTATTCAACATGCCATCGCCTTCCTTTATATGGTTAGCCGATTCGATCAAGAGATGGGGAGATAATAAGATATTGCTCACGTTTATGAAAATCATCATCATCACAAAGACTGAAGCTCGATGGTAAGAGAATTTTAAGGAGCTTGAATTCAAATTGGGTTTATCATTATCCAAGAGCGAAGTTCAACGTGTACTCACTGAGTTCACCATGAGTAATATTTTAATCACTTCAAATATGGATGGCAATTAGTCAACCCCTAATAAAAGATTAAATTACCCTTCCAATTCAACTCAATAGCCTTCCCCCTATAATTAATAATGATGACATTTTCTCTGTGTTAAAATATTTAATTTCCTTTCGTTTAGTAAAAAAAAAAAAAAATCATACTATATTTAAATTTTCTGTTTTAAATAATATCGAAGCAAAAGCGTAGATGATAGATGGGCTCGCAATTGGTGGCAAGAGATCCATTGTTGGAGGTTTGACAGTAAAATTGTACGATTGGGAGGTGTTGATGGTGAATGGACTCACACTGCTTGGTAAGCGATTTACTTTGATGAAATTGGAGTCGTGGTCACGAAGTGTTGAGGTGATTTGATACGGAGTTGCTGACAAGGATGGATAAGTAATAATGGACTCACAATTGGTGAGGGGGAATTGTTACTTGGATAAAGTCCGATGTCAATAGTGGGAGTGTTGTCATCATGCGTTTTGCAATAAACTGCTCTAGAAGAAAAAATAAAAAACACCAAAGATAAAATACCTTGATAACATATTGATAAAATAAAATAACTCCATAAGAGTTCACAAAATCTTCAGCAATATATTAGAAAATTGTCTTCGTTGTCTTCTTAACCTAGTAGAAAAGCTGACATTTACTTTCCCAAATTGTTGGGACAAACTGGTTGTTTGTTAGTTTAAAAAAAAAAAAAAAAACTACAAAGAAGATGGCCGTAATTAGTACAATAAAGGTAGTATATATGAGTAATTATACTATGTTTATCACATCGTGCCCTGATTCTCCTTATTTTGTTTATTTTATGTCCTATATAAATTTTACAATTTCGTATGATCCCAATTATGTGGTCTATCACTAAAACTAAAATTAAAGCAGAATTGTTTGATGAGTTCAGACCCATCCAAAGACTCATTAGTCATTAGCTCAAATTCACAAGAAGAAAAGTGAACTCACAAAAGCTAACAGAGCCATGGCTTCACGGAGAGACGCAGCACTCAAATTCCAGATCTGCAAACACAAAAACAAAAACAAAAACAAAAAAAAATAATGCTACAGAGACATTATGACGAGTTGGTAGATCAACTCAAGCCAAATCCTGAATTGATTGTGAAGCTTAGGAAAAATTAATTGCATTAACTCGCAATCTAAAAATCGATTCTGAAATCGCAGTTTCAATTGAGTAAATGCAGCTCTGAAATCGCAGAAAACCTATTCAGTTGACTAAACTGAGTCAATTGATAAATAAACCCTAAATTACTTGGGCGACGCAAAATCTAGAAATTGATTCTAAAAATAGCAGAAAACTGATTCAATTGAAAAAATGCCCAGCAAGCTCTGAAATCACAGAAAACCGATTCAATGACAGCTCTGAAATTGTAACTGAAAGATTGAGAAAGAGCAGAGATCGCAAGCGAGAGCGACAGTGAAAGCCAGATGTAGAGACCGTAAGAGGTAGGGAGGCAAATCAATCCAATTTGGGCCGGATAAATCAAATTAGGGCAAATAAAAATAAGACATCCATCTGCCTCAATAGAGAGAGATACATGAATCTTAGGTTGACCCATTTGCGACGGGCACTTAATGTCCACTGAATGAGGTAAGGTAAATAACCCTCTCTTTTTTTTTTTTTTTTTTTTTTGAAACTAACCAATATGAGTCACAATACTAGGATAGACCTACATTAAGGCTACTGATTTTAAAATTTGTACTTTCAACCCTTTTATGCTAGGTCCAACGCCTGACAAACAATTATTTACATCATGACATTTAACGCTATACAAACAAAATTTTTATTCAAATTGGTCAATGTTTCATCCTTAAGAATAAGAAACACTTAGGACTAAATAAGCGGGCGTAAATATATTGGTCAATTGGACAGAATTTAATCGGCAGTGGAACAAATATTGCCTAGTAGTAAAACAATAAATAAATACTCAAGTAACTCAAAGTATCAAATTTTAAGTTCTAGAGGCACCTTGAGCTCGGAAATTTATATATATATGGACTCATTTCTTAAAAAGCTAAGAGTCACTTAGCCTCCGGAGTACTGAAGATAATATTTTTTGGTTTGGGGATAATGTTTCTTTTGTTTGGTTTCATAAAATAATAACGTATTACAGGGGATGTGATATACATACGGAAGACTAGAATCTTTTTGGGTAATTATTATAGGTCCAGAAACTATTGTCTAATGTAACAACCGTAATTTTTTTTATAAGGCTATATAATTCATTATGGGAGGTAGTCAAGAATAATGATAATAATAAAAAAAAAGAGTTTTAATTAGATTTAAATTGGAAAAGATTAATAATAATTGAATTTTATCTCTTTTGAAATACTTTCACCTTATTTAGTATATATAAATATTATTATTACTTCACAATTAGGGTTTTAAACATAAAAGCTAGGTGGAGGCTTTGAAACTCAAAAAATTTCAAGGTAAGATCATATTCTCCTTAATTTGATACAATAACTATTTACTAGAAATTATCGTTGCGTAGATTTATACTAAGATTTTTGCAAAGGTTTAAGGAACAGTTTAAGATTTTTGAATTTATTAAGAGCCTTATAAATCGAGTTTCAGTCTAGGCTTTTTATATGTCATTATAGACACAAATAGGAAGGTGCACAATTTTATTTCACAAAAAAAAGATCAAGATTTCAATTTATTACGAATTTTTGAACTTTCTATTAAAATCCTGGAAAATACTGTAGTTTATTGATATTACGAATTTCAGAATTTTTTTTCATATGCTAGAGCAGTCAAAAATTCCTCAAATTTTATATGATGCTTTTTGAAGATGATATATATGTTTATGTAAATTTTCAGGATTTATAAACATGTATAAAAATCGTTATGAAATTTTAAATTTGAAAAGTCTTAATCTGGAAATTCTAGACAGAATTTACTAGCAGAAAACGAAAATCATTTAAAAATAGTTTCTAAACGTAATTTGCTTTGAAAAATTTTGAGTTGAATTCTTTATGTGTCTAGTTCACCTCTGCAAAATCCTAGGTTAATCAGATTAAGATATAAATTTCTAAAATTTCTGGAACGGTTTGTTTAGGAATTTTTAAGGAAATTTTATAGCATATTTTAGGTGTTGAGTTTATGACTTTATCAAAATGTTTTATGGCTATGTCTTAGGACAATTGTTGGACGAGTAGGAGCTAGGATATTTCTCTTTTTAGATCGATCAAGGTAAGTAACATCATACATGTACTGTTATTAAAGTGTAATGTGTTCTTAATGAATATCTTGATGAACTAGAAAATATTTTTATGTGATATTATATGAATTATTTTCTATTTTAGAATATAAATTATGGAATTAGAGTTTTAGCAAAGCTTTTAAATTGATTCTCAAAAACCGTTTTTATGTTAAAAACTGTTTTAGTGAAATGAACTTTTAACAAACTACTTTTACAAAATCAGAATATTTATTAATCCTTTTTTTGACATTTTTTTTTCAAAAGCTTGATACTTTGATGAAATTATTATTATCTACGAAAAGTTATTAGTATATGTACTTTGAGTATCTTGTTATTTGCAATAATTTTTGAAATGTTTTGACTCATTGTCCATAGTATTTGAATATTGTTATGAATTCTGAACCTAGCTGTGGTATTAGTGTGTACACGACTTTCTAGCAAGGTCACCGAGATTACAAGTGACATCATTATCTAGCGTTCGGGTCACCGTGATTACAGGTGACATTAATGTCTGAATTTTAGGCCAGGTCACCGGGATTACGGGTGACACTATGTGACATGAGTCGATAAATGTTTTCTGATATGTAATGATTTCTTTGATCTTAAATATTACAAATGCTTATAACTATGTTTTTATTAAGATATGATTCTGGAATTGAAGTATTAAACTATGAATTTTATGACATTTTTATAATTGTTTTAAGATACTAAATGATTGTGTATGATTTTACTTACCGAGTTGACGGCTCACCCCTCGTCTCTAACATTTTGCAGAGCAGTCTTGGAAGTTAGTAGTTGGGCTTGCTGGTTGATGTTGAGGCTTTATTTCAATTTTGAAATTATGAAATAAGAAGATTAATTATTTTTTTTATTTTTTAATAGTTATGTTTGGAGCTTTAGATTGTTAGACTTTGTTTTGATTAGAGAGACATTAAATGTATTGTTATGTTCACTTTTTCCTAATAATAAAGATTATTGAAGTTTTTGTTTAGAGATTTATTATTAGTGATATCCTAGTCCATTAGCAACAATTGTGTTTCGGTTTTAGGGCGTTACAGTTATGGTATCAGAGCCTAAGTTATATGATTCTGTAGACTATAAAATGTTAATAGAAAGTAGTGACTCAGATCGAAGATGATAAATTTTCTTTAGATCTTAGAAACCGAGAACATTCATGTGATTTCTTATTAAATTTCTTATGTTATGCTAGTTTAAGATGCCACCATGTAGACAGACTATTGAGGCTTCTAGCTCAAGGGGTAACAATAATCAAACCAGAGGTAGCAATAGTTGGACTAATGATAACCTACTATTCAAGAAATGGCTCAGGATAATCTTCCATGGATGCGCGCATTTACTAGACTCATGGAGCAGCAGAACATGATTATGGAGCAAATGGCAAATCATAATATTGGACGTGGTGATAACAGAGAAGGAAACAATGTTGCAACAGGTGAAGCTGTAGTAACCTTGGAGCAATTCAGGAAACTAGGTCCACCTACTTTTCGGGGTACTACAGATCCTTTGGTTGCTAAGGCTTGGCTAAATCAAATAGAGAAGATATTCACAGGTCTTGGTTGTACGGGTAATTTGAGGGTTACGTTCGCGTCTTTTGTCTTGGAGGGTGAGGCTAACCATTGGTGGGAAACCACTTTGCAATTGATGATTAACCGTATGGGAGAAGGTGCACAAATTACTTAGAGGATGTTTGTAGATTCCTTTAATGAGAAATATTTCCCTGATCGAGTTCGCCATAGGATAGAGGCATAATTCAATCGTTTGACTCAAGGAAATAGATCAGTGGCTGAATATGAGGAACAATTCAACTCTCTATCTCGATTTGTGACCATACCAAGTGATGCTGCTAAAGCAAGATTGTTCTTTGAGGGCTTACGTTCGGCTATTCAGTCCCAACTGGCAGTGTTGAAATTGAACACATATGCAGAGATGGTAGACCAAGCTATGGTTACTAAGAGGTACTTAATGGAACCTGAGAATGAGAGAGACGATCAAAATCGACAAAATTCTAAGAGTGATGGTAACATCTGGTCAGGCCAGGGGGATACTAATAATTATCCTTCCCAAAGAAAGGATGGAGATGGATCTTCTCAAAACAATACAACACCTTGTGATCGTTGCGGCAATACACACCGTGGGAATTGCTATTGGAACACTGGAGCTTGCTTTGGTTGTGGTCAGATAGGACACAGGATTAAGCATTGCCTAAAAAGGAGAGACTTTAACACTAGCAATCAGGCAGACAATAGTCAAGCAAAGAAGACAAGGACTCAAGACTAAAGAAGTTGAGGTATGCATCAAATTTCGAGGACAAAATTTTGTTAAGGGGGAGAGAAATGTAACAACCGTAATTTTTTTTGATAGGGCTATAAAATTCATTATGGGAGTTAGTCAAGGATAATGATAATAATTAAAAAAAAGAGTTTTAATTAGATTTAAATTGGAAGAGATTAATAGTGGTTGAGTTTTATCTCTTCTGAAATACTTTCACCTTAACTAGTATATATAAACATTATTATGACATCAAAATTAGGGTTTTAAACATAAAAGCTAGGTGGAGGCTTTGAAACTCAGAGAATTTCAAGGTAAGATCATATTCTCCTTAGTTTTATACAATGACTATTTATTAGAAATTATTGTTGCGTAGATTTATACTAAGATTTTTGCAGAGGTTTAAGGAACAGTTTAAGATTTTTGAATTTATTAAGAGCTTTAAAAATTTAGTTTCAGTCTAGTCTTTTTATATGTCATTATAGACATAAATAGGAAGGTGTACAATTTTATTTCTCAAAAAAAGATCAAGATTTCAATTTATTACAAGTTTTTGATATGTTTCTATTGAAATACTGAAAAATACTATGGTTTCTGGATATTATGAATTTCAGAATTTTTTTTCATATGGTAGAGGAGTCAAAAATTTCTCAAATTTTATATGATGCTTTCTTAAGATGATATATATGTTTCTGTAAATTTTCAGGTTTTATCAACATGTATAAAAATTGTTATGAAATTTTAAATTTGAAACATCTTAATTTGAAAATTTTGGACAAAATTTACTGGCAGAAAACGAAAATCATTTAAAAATAGTTTCTAAACGTAATTTGCTTTGAAAAAGTTTTAGCTGAATACTCTATGTGTCTAGTTCACCTCTACAAAATCCTAGGTTAATCAGATTAAGATATAAATTTCTAAAATTTTTGGTATGAGACTTAGGCAGAATGGTTTGTTTAGAAAATTTTAAGGGAATTTTATAGCATATTTTAGGTGTTGAGTTTATGACTTTATCAAAATGTTTTATGATTATGTCTTAGGACAATGGTTTGATGACTAGATGCTAGGATATTTCTCTTTTTGGATCAATCAAAGTAAGTAACATCATACATGTACTGTGATTAAAGTGTAACGTGTTCTTAATGAATATCTTGATATGTTAGAAAATATTTTTATGTGAAATTATATGAATTATTTTCTGTTTTAGAATATAAATTATGGAATTAGAGTTTTAGCAAAGTTTTTTAATTGATTCTCAAAAACCGTTTTTATGTTAAAAACTGTTTTAGTAAAATGAACTTTTAACAAACTACTTTTACAAAATCAGAATATTTATTAATTCTTTTCTTGACATTTTTTTCAGAAGCTTGATATTTTGATGAACTTATTATTATCTACGAAAAGTTATTAATATATGTACGTGGAGTATCTTGTTATTTGCAATGATTTTTGAAATGTTTTGACTCATTGTCCATAGTATTTGAATATTGTTACGAATTCTGAACCAAGTTGTGGTATTAGTGTGCACACGACTTTCTGGCCGGGTCATCGTGATTACAGGTGACATTATTATCTAACTTTCTTGCCGAGTCACCGGGATTATAGGTGACATCAATGTCTGAATTTTGGGCCGGGTCACCGGGATTACAGGTGACACTATGTGACATGAGTCGATAAATGTCTTCTGATATATAATGATTTCTTTGATCTTAAATATTACAAATGCTTTTGACTATGTTTTTATTAAGATATGATTATGGAATTGAAGTATTAAACTTTAAATTTTATGATATTTCTATAATTGTTTTAAGATACTAAATGGTTGTGTATGATTTTACTTACCCAGTTGACGGCTCACTCCTCGTCTCTAACATTTTGCATAGTAGTCTTAGAAGTTAGTAGTTGGGCTTGCTGGTTGATGTCGAGACTTTATTTCATTTTTGGAATTATGAAATAAGAAGATTATTTATTTTGTTTATTTTTTTAATAGTTACGTTTGGAGCTTTAGATTGTTAGATTTCGTTTTGATTAGAGAGACATTAAATGTATTGTTATGTTCACTTTTTCCTAATAAGATGGATTATTGATTGTTTAGAGATTTATTATTAATGATTTCCTAGTCTATTAGCAACAATTGTTTTTGGGGCGTTACAGTTAAAATTTCCATGCATATTTGTATTTCTTATTAAATTTCTTATGTTACACTAATACCACAGCTGGGT
>SNVD02003020.1:0-16924 GCA_013180625.2 Boswellia sacra | reverse complement strand
GGTTCCTGATGGGTATTCTTCAAACATTAAGAATCTTGTGTCAATGAAAGAATTTGAACTTCAAGGTCTAAAGTCCCATGATTGTCATGTTCTTATGCAACAACTTCTACCTATTGCACTTAAGGTTGTCTTGCCAAAACATGTTAAAGATGTTATCATTAGGTTATGTTTCTTCTTTAATTCCTTGTGTACAACTGTGATTGATGTGTCAACATTGGATAAACTGGAGATGGACCTCATGGTGACTTTGTGCTTGTTAGAGAAATGTTTTCCCCCATCTTTTTTTGACATTATGGTTCATCTTACTGTGCCATTGGTCAACAAAGTAAGACTATGTGTCCTGTCTATCTTTGTTGGATGTATCCTTTTGAGAGATACATGAAAACACTAAAAGGTTATGTTCGAAACTGTAACCGTCCTGAGGGTTGTATAGTAGAGAGTTATATTACGGAGGAAGCATTAGAATTTTGTGCAGAATACATGTCAAACATGTGTACTGTTGGGTTGCCACTTGGTCATGTGCAAAACTTTCAATTGACAAGCCGTTGTCTGGTGGAAAACTGGTGAAAGTTAATACAACTTCACTAGTTCAAGCACATTTATACGTGTTGCATAACACACAAGATGTTGAACCATACATTAGGTAATCTATTCAGTTTCCTATAACTAAATGTGTATATTGTTTTGATTAGTATAATATGCCTTTTCTAATCTCACAAACTGAATTTTCTAATCCTTTAGTGAGCACATGGAATGGCTTAGAACTTGTCATCCACGTTAAAATGATAAATGGTTACAAGAGGAACACAATCATACCTTTGCTGATTGGTTAATTGATAAGGTTCATGGTCATATAGACAATAAAAGTTACTAGTTATTAAACATGTTTGTTGTTGCTTATTAAATGAAGAATAATGCTTACTTACACATCTTACTTTATAGGTGTACTCTTTGATAGAAAATGATGTTGTTGTCTCAGACACCTTGCATTGGATATCACAAAGGCCTCTTCCTTTTGTAGTTAAACAACCAAGATATGACATTAATGGTTTCCACTTTGTAACACAAGATCGAGAGTCAAACTGAGTTACTCAAAATAGTGGAGTAACTGTAATTGCAAAAGCCATGCAGGTTTCTAGTTCTAAAGATAAAAACCCAATAACTTGTGACATGACATTTTATGGGGTTAGACATGAGATATGGGTTCTTGACTACCATTTGTTAAAAATTTCATTGTTGAAGTGTGATTGGGTTCAAAATAGGACTGGTGTGAAGAAGGATGTGTTGACCCAGGTATGGCAACCCAAGAGGGGGGGGGAAGTGAATTGGGTTTTTATTTATAAAAACGGATTTGTGAAACTTTTTATTGAAGACCAAAATTATTTAACTCTTTCTTTGAGAATAAAGATGAAGAAGATGAAAATAGAATGCAATCAAAAGAATAGCAATAAAAAACAATCACAAGTGCAACTAAATATAAAAAGATAGGGATAGAGAGAGTGCAAACTCAATTTACGTGGTTCGACAAACCTTACCTACGTCCACGGGCTCCTAGCACCACGAGCTAAGCTTTCCACTAAGTTGTAGAAATCTTTACAACTTGCTTGATGAGCAACCTCACCAAGACTTTTTTCTTCAACTCTTGATAACACCATACCAAGGGTTCTTCTTGAGGAACAACCTCACCAAGGCAACTTTCTTCAACTGTTGATAACACCAAACCAAGAGTTCTTCTTGATGAACAACCTCACCAAGGCAACTTCCTTCAACCCTTGATAACACCACACCAAGAGTTCTTCTTGATGAACAACCTTACCAAGGCAACTTTCTTCAACTCTTGATAACACCACACCAAGAGTTCTTCTTGATGAACAACCTCACCAAGGCAACTTTCCTCAACTCTTGATAACACACAATAAGAGTTCTCTCAAGGATAACTATTATCCTTTATAAGAATATCTCACTCTCACCACAATACAAGAACAAAGTAAATTTTTACAACAAAAGTACAACTCTCTTCAAGGAGTAGATAAAGAATATAAAAGCTCTCTACACTTGATATTTCTCTTGTTTTTTTTTTGCTTGATAAAATGCTTGTCTTGCACTTATTGAATGCATGGGAGAATGGCTCCTTTTATAGGCAAATGAGATGAACTTAATCAAGTGAAGACACCATCTCCAAATTTTCTACCCACCATAAAAATTGTAATCTTGTCTGCCATTTTTGTCAATGTTCCGTTTGAAATTTGAAAATCTGTAAAACATAAAAGATCTGCACATTTGAATAAGTTTTCCAACGCATCAAGAACCAAGTCATTTGGATATCTGTAGCTCAAGATATGGCCAAAATACCATTCGGTGCTCAAGTGACTTGATTTTTCTTCCATGTGTCTGTCCACTGACTTGAATGATAATTCTGTCAGCCTTTCATTTGAAATTGGAATTTCTTCAAAACATAAAAGATCTTCATATTTGAATAAGCTTTCCAAAACATTAAGAATCAAAGCAATTGGATATCTCTATCTTAAGATATGGCCAAAACACCATTCGGTGCTCATGTGAGTTGATTTTTTCTTCTCTGTGTCAGTCCACCGAATTGCATGTCAATTATGTCGATCTTCCATTTGAAATTTGAATTTCTTCAAAACATATGAAATGTGCCCCATTAAGTCATCTTTCTAATGCCATAAGAATCAAGTCATTTTGATTTTTCTAGCTCAAGATATGTCCAAAAGAGTATTCGGTGCTCATGTCAGCTGCTTCCATTTGTCTTTCAACTTGAATAATGATTTGGACGATCTTGCACAATTGATAGAACATTGCTCATATATCACATTCGTTGAATCAAACCTTGTACTTAAACTTTGATGCCTTTAACATGTAGTCTTCTCCTTAGCTTCAACACTTCATTTTAATAAACCCCTTCTTGATTTTATAATTATTTCAATAATCTTATTCTTGCACATAAATAAATATATTAGTAAATCTCAATGAATCAATGTGTATTGTTATCATCAAAATTATCATATAGCCTTAGGGCTAACAAGGGGATCCGTCCTTGATATTTCAAATAAAGATAAACACCATATTTTAGTTATATGAATTATATTTGCTTCGTTATCAATATTTATACCACTACTTATAAATGGGTTCAAGCATCCAATGTGCCAATCACAATATGTCTACAATAAATCAAGGTTCCTAGCTAGATTCATATCGGTAAGAAAGAACCATACGACATCTAAAAAGGATCCAAGTATTTGATGTGCCAAGGATTGTGGACAATGGATCAGGACCTCCACTTTACGAGTCGTGTCAAGATTGATTAGAGAAATAAATATAAATCATATAAACAACACAAGATTATGATTATTAAGCACATATTAAAGGGTTAGAGAATTCTTATTCTCATATCAAGGGTTTGACCCTTTCACTTTAGCAAAATAGAAATTAGAAAGACATTATAAGAGAAAGAAAACAAATTGCAAGAAAAAGGAAATTCATTAATAACATTAAAACGCAAGAGAGAAAAACACAATAACAAGAGTTACACAATACAAGATCCCAGCTAAGGCTAAGATATTGCAGGCATGGCCAAGATGCCCTAATGGGTCACAAGGCACCTCTATTTATAGATACGTTCAGGGGCAAACTTGTCAAATTACAAGAGAATAATTGTCAAATATTGGATGCACCAACTTTGACAATTGGGGTAATTAGGTGAACCGACTTTGACCACTGATTTTGACATTAAATTATTGAGAATTTTAATCACATGTCTTCATAAATGTTGTAGATATTTCTCTCAGATTTCTAGAACATCTTGATTCATATGATTTGGATACAGATTCTGAGAGATATGGTCAAAATACTGAGGCATGGTCAAGCTGGGCCGAATCTGCAGATGGGTTCACTTCAAGCCCATTTTTGGTCCGCTAAGAGCCCAAATTTGATGATGTGAAATATAATCTTGAAGATAATTTAATCAACTTTCCAAAACATTAAGATTTGTACCATTCTGATCTATAAATAGAAATTTATGCCTATTTTACTGAACCTGTAACAAAACCAAAATTAAGAGAAAGTTAATTCCAAAGATGTAAATGCTACAAATATGTTTAAGTTGAGGAATTTAATGACACTATTAATGCAATATGATGAATTAAACTCTTATTAAGCATACATATTTAAGTGTTCATCACACCCCCAACCAGCTTATTGCTAGTCCGTTGCAATTAAAGCGTTATTATTTATAAGTGATTTATGGAATTTTACGTCCACGGTGGTCATTATTGCACTCTCCTTGATTTTATCCAAATAAACAAACTTTCAACCATTTTTTTTATGACTCATGTACCCTTCAGTCAAGATATCAACGAATCTTCTTTTGTGCTCAGTTGATGCATGACTATGGGGCTTATTAGAAAGAAGCCATTCGATTATAGTATTTGTTAAGGCTAACAACCTTAGGTAGGGGGCATTCATTCATTTTATATATATATTGTTTTCTTTTTTTTTTTTGAAAGAATGCATCTTTAACCCATGTAGCGAGCCTTAGGCTAATGACTCCTAGACCAGTTGGCCTTAGGGCATTAGGTATTAAGAGACCCCTATGAGCTTAACGACTCAGGTTGCTGATACTTATTTTTGCTTAGAGACTTGTGGATAGTGTAATGTTCAATCCAATTAAGCTTTCTCCTTAATCCATGTAGCGAGCTTTGGGCCAATAACTCTCAAACCAGTTGGTCTTAGGGTATTAGGTGTTGAGGCACCCCTCGGGCTTAATTGCTCGAATTAAGGAGGCTACGAGACCAAACTTATCCATAATTGCTTTCTCTTCTTTTTTTTTCACTTTTTTTCTTGTTCTCTTTCTTTTCTCTTTTTTTTTTTAACTTTCCCCTTCCTTTGTGTCGTTATCCTAAACAAAATAAAAGAACTCAAATATCACAACATTTCATTTCGTCACCCACAATCATGCGTCAAGGTATGTGTGTGTGTGAAGAAAGGTTTATGAATACTTACTTAGTGAGTACATAAGCATACAGTTTATTAAATGACAAGGTTGTAAGAGTTCATAGATTTGAATAATTCAAAGTGAAGTGAATAAGACCTCCTTGTTATAAAATTCAAAAATCAAAACTAAATAATATCAAGTTAGTTAAAATAAGTCTTCAAAAATGCAAAAATAAAATGACAAATTGGTTAGAGTGTGTTTCAAGAGCTTGAACTGGTCCTCCTTACTCTGCCATTCCTGACCCAGAATGCGTCTCAAGAGGATTTGAACTCCTTACACCGCACTCTAAATCTAATTACTAATTCGCTTTTTTTTTGGCAAGAAAAAGAAAATTCAAGACACACTTATGTCTATTATCCTTCTCCCCCAACCAAATGAAACATTGTCCTTAATGTTTAAATGTAGAGAGATAAAGCATAGGAGACATTACCTGAAGCTTATGTTATTCAAGAGAGATGACCTAAAAGACTCATAAAATAAAATGCTAAAAATAAAATAAAATAAAATAAAGGACAAGAAAATTACAAACGGAGATTCAGATCCAATTTGCACTTTTTGTTTTGCCCTCCTGACCAATTAATTTGAGTACTAGCTGGGTCAGGTTCGTACTCTACTGCTTGTAATTTGTCAAGTAACTCACCAGTAGAAGTGGCAAAAACAAGGATCTGTCTCGCCGAATGAGGGATAAAATTTTGTTCCACAGCTGCATCAACAAAATTTATTAAAGGATCAAAGAAATTTTTTACATTCAACAAACCTATGGGTTTTTTATGGAGATTCAGTTGGGCCCAAGAGACAATTTGAAAAATTTCTTCAAGAGTACCAAAGCCATCTGGTAAAGCAATAAAGGCGTCTGAATTGATAAGCATATGTGTCATGCGTTCATGCATAGAGGAGACCTGTAACTCCTTCCCAACCATTTTTCCAACGACGCTTTCTACAGCCAAAGCTTTAGGAATAACTCTTAAAACTTGACTACCTCCTACAGGTGCAGCTGTTGACACACAACCCATAAACCACATGAATCTTTCTTTATGCCAATAGCCTACCAAGATAGCTTGCTACCTCGATAAACTCTTCACTTTTACCCGGTCGAGATCCACAAAATACACATATCCTTTGAATTCGACGTTTTGAAGTTTCTTCCATGTCTATGCAACTCTCTAACTATGTGTGAAGAAGAGAACAAGAGATGTGATATTTATGGAGTGCGAAAAGGTATGCTAATGATGACATCTATATAGGTAGCTCGATTGGTTGTTGAAAAAGTTGACAATAATGCATAAAAAATAAAAAAAGATGATGAAATAAGACACCATAAGTCAAGCAAAAGATAAAATTTAAAAATGACAGCTATGATCCATTAAAATTCAAAAATGATGGCACGCATGCATATATACAGGTAGTTGTGACTGTGGCTCACATCTTCCTCTGGTTTTACGTCCAGAAACGGCTTAAACACCTTCTATGAGTTGGGGATATGCTTCCCATCCAATTTTCTTATAGACTGGCAACATGATCGTTTTGAGTTAGATTCCTAAGACTATAGCATTCCTGCTCATCTCAGAATTGTGTCCACAATTTAAAAATGCGTCTCAAGAGTCATTCGGATATCATCCAAAGACTCCTTACTCAGTCCATTGTTGATGAACTGCAGTTTATCCTCGCGATTATTAGACAAATATCCCAAGGAGTGGCAACGCTGGTTACAAGTCCATCTTGCACATTTGGGACAAACTTGTAACCTTTTCGCTCTTTGCTTTTTGGCGCAAGAGCTTTTTCCCATACCTGGCATGTGAGAAATAAGATTATCTGAAAATTCACAAGAAAATCGAACATTGGCTTCAATTAACCATCTTACTTCAACAGGCATACCCTTACACATCAACATCCTTAGTCTTTCTGCGCGAGCTTTGTAAATTTTAAGCAAATCATTTTGAGGAAGAGAGGGAAAATGTTCGTGTAATTTTGAGAGAATGGTATTCATGTGAAGAAAATGAGAGAGAAGAAAAGAAAATGGATGCAAGGTGAGCAACAGTTTTTAGGGAACTGAAAAACCGACTTTAAAAGCCACGGAGTACCGTATCAGCCACTTGACCGAGAAAAATCAATCCTTAAAAAGGATCGATTAAAGCAATGGACTCTTCATTTTGGTCAAAATTTTCAAAGAATGGTTTTAACCGTTGACTATTAACTTTAAACACATTAACAATGAAAGGCCCAGTCCAACGAGACCGAAGTTTACCAAGAAACAAGTGCAATCTTGAATCATACAAAAGAACTTTTTGTGAAGGTTCAAAAGATTTTCTAACAATGAATTTGTCATGAAAAACCTTCATTTTTTCTTTGTACTTTTAGAATTGTCATAAGCCTCATTCCTAATTTCTTCAAGTTCACTCAGTTGGAGTTTACGTAACTTGCAAGCATCATTCAAGTTTATGTTAAATGTTTTAATGGCCCAATAAGCTTTATGCTCAATTTCCACAGGCAAGTGACAAGGTTTTCCATAAACTAATCTATAAGGAGACATTCCCAATAAAGTTTTGAAAGCAGTTCGGTAAGCCCAAAGTACATCATTAAGTCTTAAAGACCAATCTTTACGATTTAGGTTAACCATTTTTTCTAAAATCTGTTTTATCTCCCTATTAGCTAATTCAACTTGTCCACTTGTTTGTGGGTGATAAGGTGTAGAAATTTTATGGGTTATTCCATATTTCTTCATTAAAGTTTCAAATGGTTTGTTACAAAAATGTGTAGCCCCATCACTAATAATGACTCGAGGAATTCCAAATCTATACAAGATATTCTCTTTCAAGAATTTGATAACTGTTTTGTGATCATTGTTTCGACATGGAATTGCCTCGACCCATTTTGAAACATAGTCTACTGCAAAAAGGATGTACACAAAACCAAATGACGGTGGAAAAGGCCCCATAAAATCAATACCACAACAGTCAAAGATTTCAACAATAAGAATGGGATTCAAAGGCATCATGTTTCGTTTTGAAATGGATCCCAATTTTTGACAATTTTCACAAGTTTTGCAAAATGCATGTGCAACTTTAAATAAGGTAGGCCAATAAAATCCACATTGTAAGATCTTAGCAGCTGTTTTTCTAGATGAGAAATGTCCTCATGCTTCAGAATGACAAAAGTTAATGACACTACTTACCTCATTGTCAGGTATGCATCTTCTTATTATTTGGTCCGGACAATATTTGAAAAGATACGGGTTATCCCAATAAAAATTTTTCACCTCGGTTAAAAATTTTCTTTTGTCTTGTGCATTCCAATGAGGTGGAATTTTTTCTGTTGCAAGGAAATTTACAATGTTAGCAAACCATGGTACAACCGCAACGGAAAATAAAAATTCATCAGGAAAAGAATCATTGATAGGTGAAGTTTCAATTAATGTCTCTGTCGTTAGTCTTGAAAGATGATCTGCAACGACATTTTCGGCTCCTTTCTTATCCTTTGTTGTGATATTGAATTCTTGGAGTAATAAGATCCACCGTATCAATCTAGGTTTTGCATCTTGTTTAATCATTAAATATCTCACAGATGCATGGTCAGTGTAAACAATCGTGGGAGAACCAATTAAATAATATCGAAATTTGTCCAATGCAAATACTACTGCAAGTAGTTCTTTTTCAGTTGTTGTGTAATTCATTTGTGCATCATTTAAAGTCCTACTTGCATAGTATATTACGTAAGGCTTACCTTCTTTTCTTTGTCCTAAGACAGCACCGACGACATAATCACTTGCATCACACATCAATTCAAAAGGCAAGGACCAATCAGAAGATTGCATAATTGGAGCAGTTGTTAAAAGTCCAATTAATTTATCAAAGGCATTTTGATATTCTTGAGTCCATTCAAAAGAAGTGTCTTTTATTAAGAGGTTACAAAGAGGTTTAGATAGAGCACTGAAATTTCTTATGAACCTCCTATAAAATCCAGCACGCCCTAACAATGAACGAACCTCTTTAACTGCTTTTGGTGCAGCCAAATAGGAAATTAATTCCACTTTTGCTTTGTCCACTTCAATTCCCTTAGAAGGCACCACATGACCTAAGACAATTCCCGAAGTGACCATATAATGACATTTTTCCTAATTCAAAACAAGACCTTTTTAGGACTTTTTCTAAATTTTCAAGGCAATTATCAAAAGAGTTTCCAAAGACAGTTAAATCATCCATGAAAACTTCTAAACAATGCTCAACCATGTCACTGAAAATGCTTAACATGCATCTTTGAAAAGTGACTGGGGCATTGCAAAGTCCAAAAGGCATTCTCTTAAATGCAAAACTGCCGAAGGGGCACGTGAATGTGGTCTTTCCTTGGTCTTCGAGTGCAATAGGAATTTGATAATAGCTTGAGTATCCATCAAGAAAGCAGCAGTAGGGGTGTCCTGCTACTCTTTCAAGAATTTGGTCAAGAAATGGTAAGGGAAAATGGTCTTTTCTGGTGACAACATTTAATTTTCTATAATCAATGCACATCCTCCAACTAGATGAGACTTGAGTTGGCAATAATTCACCCTTTTCATTCTTGACAACTGTAATGCCAGATTTTTTAGGTACCGCTTGTGTGGGACTTACCCACTTACTATCAGAAATAGGGTAGATAATTCCCACATCAAGTAGTTTGAGAACTTCAGCCCTAATGACCTCTTTCATGTGTGGATTTAATCTCCTTTGAGGTTGTTGAGATGTTTTGTTATTTTCCTTTAAATGTATTCTATGTGTGCAAATTAAATGGTTATTGCCTTTTATATCTTTTAAAGGCCACCCGATTGTATTTTTATGCCTTTTAAGCACTTCTATCAACTTACCTTGCCACTCATATGTGAGGGATGAAAAAATTACCACCGGATATGTCTGATTCTCCCAAAGATAAGCATATTTCAGTCCTTCAGGTAAGGGCTTTAGTTCTAACTTGGGAGCTTCCTCTTCCTTGCTTTCATTCATTTGCCCCAATTCTTCGAATCTTGGTTTTGAGCCTTTTTCCATCACCTGTGCACAATCCAATAAAGAACATATATCAGAAAGATCATACTCTAGTTCCATACTTGATTCTAATGAATTCACCAAACAAGTTTCCAAAGGGTCAGAAGAACTCCCTTTTTGGATGTGATCTTCCACAATAGATTCAATCACATTGGCCTCATCAATTTCATCTTCTTATTCATTTGGTTGTTTGCACATATTAAAAACATTAAGTTCCAATGTCATGTTCCAAATGATAGCTTCATGACTCCATTCCTGCAATTAATCAAAGCATTAGAGGTAGCTAGAAATGGACGCCCTAAAATAACAGGAATTGAATTGCTTACTTCCACTAGTTGTGTGTCCAAGACGATAAAATCCACTAGGTAAATGAATTTATCGACTTGAACTAATACATCTTCTACTACTCCTCTTGGTGCTTTAATTGATCTATCAGCAAGCAAAAGAGTCATAGAATTCGGCTTTAACTCACCTAGATTTAGTTTCTGAAAAATCGAATATGGAAGCAAATTCACACTAGCACCAAGATCAAGTAAAGCTTGTTCAATTTTATGGTCTCCAATAACACAGGAAATTGTAGGACAACCTGGATCCTTATATTTCACTGCATTATTGTTTTGAAGGATAGCACTTACTTGCTCGGCTAGAAAGGCATTTTTTTTCACATTCAATTTCCTTTTCACAATGCATAAGTCTTTCAAAAATTTTGCATAAGAAGGTACCTGTTTGATCACATCAAGTAAGGGAATGTTGATCTTTACCTGTTCGAAAATTTCAAAGATTTTCGAATTGTGAGTTGGCTTCTTTTGTGTAGTTAATGCTTGAGGAAATGGAGGCACAGATGAGGATTTGGTTTCCTCTTCGTTAGGTGTTGGTTTGGCAACCTCTTCCTGCCCTTTAGAGATCAATTCTTCTTCTTTCTCACAAGGGTTAGGAATGTGTTTTTCAACGACCTTACCATTGCGAAGGGTCATGACTGACTTGGCTTGGTCAAAATAATGGTTACTTGAACTCCCTATAGAAAGGTGGGTAGAAGTCGAACAAAACTTGGCTTGAAATTGAAATGGATTGAATCTGGAGGAGAAACTACATAGGATGGTGCACTAGTCCTTACCAGATTCATGTAGTCTCTGAGGGTTCTTGGTTGGTTTTGATCATTTTGTTGGGAATGGTTGTCCCCTTCATCCGTGAACCTTTCCACTTGATTGTCAGCCATGTTTTTTAAGGAAGATGATGTTTTTCTAGCAAGTCTACTACTAGATGTTCATGACCAAATTTTCATACAAGAAAGAGAAAAGAAAATAAAAGAAAAGAAGAACACGCAAAGAAATTAAGATCTAAGATGAGAAAAGAGAACACTTACAATTTTGCACGCCAATTTTACCTTCCCCGGCAACGGCACCAAAAACATGACGCATCCAAAAAAAGGATTGCCTCCCAAGTATAGAAGTGTCGAAGTAATAAAATCCGGTGAGTCCGGGGTCGATCCACGAGGAAGGGGATTTTAGGGCTACAAACTATAAGCAAGCAAATATGATATGGATGATTTAAAGAGATGACAAGATAATATCAACAATTATAAGTAAAGAGGAAGTTCGTAAACAATAAATGAGAATCGCACAAGAGAAATTAACACAATAATAATGAAAGCTAAGGTTAGGGGATCCGCCCTTGATATTTCAAATAAGGAAAAAAAACCCATTTTAGTTATATGAATTATATTTGCTTCGTTTTTAATATTTATACCACTACTTGTAAATGGGTTCAAGCATCCAATGTGCCAATCACAATATGTCTACAACAAATCAAGGTTCCTAGCTAGATTTGTGTCGGTAAGGAAGAACCATACGACATCTAGAAAGGATCCAAGTATTTGATGTGCCAAGGATTATCGACAATAGATCAAGACCTCCACTTTACGAGCCGTGTCAAGATTGATTAGAGAAATAAATATAAATTATATAAACAACACAAGATTATGATTATTAAGCACATATTAAAGGGTTAGAGAATTCTTATTATCATATCAAGGGTTCCACCCTTTCACCTTAGCAAAAGAGAAATTAGAAAGACATTATAAGAGAAAGAAAACAAATTGCAAGAAAAAGGAAATTATTAATAACATTGAAACACAAGAGAGAAAAATACAATAACAAGAGATACACAATACAAGATCCCAGCTAAGGCCAAGATATTCCACGCAAGGCCAAGATGCCCTAATGGGGCACAAGACACCTCGATTTATAGATACATTCAAGGGCAAACTTGTCAAATTACAAAAGAATAATTGTCAAATATTGGATGCCCCAACTTTGACAATTGGGGTAATTAGGTGAACCAATTTTCACCACCGATTTTGACATTGAATTGTTGAGAATTTTAATATATGTCTTTATAAAAGTCGTAGATATTTCTCTCAGCTTTCTAAAACATCTTCATTCATACGATTTGGATACATATTCTGAGAGATATGGTCAAAATACTAAGGCATGGTCAAGCTGGACCGAATCTGCATATGGGTTCACTTCAAGCCCATTTTTGGTTTACTAAGAGCCCGAATTTGATGATGCTTGTGAAATACAATATTGTAGATAATTTAATCAGATTTTGAAAACATTAAGATTTGAACCATTCTGATCTATAAATAGAAAGTTATGCCCATTTTACCAAACCTGTAGCAAAACCAAAATTAAGAGAAAGTTAATTCCAAATATGCTAATGCTACAAATATGCTTAAGTTGAGGAATTTAATGACACTATTAATGCAATATGATGAATTAAACTCTTATTAAGCATTCATTTTTAGGTGTTCATGATATTTACAAAAGTCAGCATAGCTAACGTTTTCAAACTTCTTTCCATGATCACTTCTTATTCTTACAATCCTTCCAATGTTCCTTTTTTGCTCACTTTCAAGCTTTTCACAAAGGTTCCTGAAAGCATCAAAAGTATCAAATTTTTCTTTAATAAAGTAAACCCAAGTATATCCAGAAAAATCATCCAGACAAACAAATATATATCTCTTACCTGTAATGCTTTCAATTTGCATGGGGCCCATAAGATCCACGTGAAGCAAATCAAGTATCTTAGAAGTGCTAAAATGTGGATTTGATTTGTGTGAACTTCTAATTTGTTTTCCCATTTGACATGGTCCACAAATTTTATCAATTTTATCATCAAATTTAGGAACTCCTCTTATAGCACCTAACTTAGATAATTTAAACAAATCTTTGTAATTTAATTGTCCTAATTTTTTATGCCACAATTCTAAATCCGAAATCCTAGAATGAAATGCAATTTCTACTAGATAACAATTATCTAAAGATCTATTACCTTGGAGAATGCATTCACCAAAATTATCTAAGACCATGCACTTGTTTTGTGTGAAGTTAACAGTATACTTTTCATCACAATTCTGACTAATGCTAATAAGGTTAGCCTTTAAGTCTTCCACTAAAAGAACATTTCTAAAATTGGGTAGGCCTTTGACATTCAAAGTGCCTTTACTAATAATCTTACTTGTTGCTCCATCTCCAAATGTGACATTTTCATCCCTGCATGCTTTAAAATCTGTTAGAAACAATTTATTTCGAGTCATGTGCCTGGAACAACCGCTGTCAAAATACCACAAATCATTAGAAGCATGATTAAGTGCTAATAAAGGCAACATGGCATATTGTTTTGTCTTTCTTAACCCACTGCTGTTGTGATTTTGGTAACAGTTTAAATTGTTTCGATTTTTTATGCAAGAGATTTCACAATTAAAAGCATCTAGACCTAATATGTCCCTTTTTACCGCAAAAATAGCAAATAGGAATGAATTTTCTTACCTTTTCAGGGCTGGGTCTGAAAGAGCTCAGTGGAGAAACATACGTTTCACTGCTCTTTGAGTTTGGACTTGACTTTAAAGAGGTAGTTTCAAAACTCTTACCTGATGTTGAAGTTTTTACGAAGACTATTTTGGATGAAGATGCAATGTTTCCTTCAGTGTATCCCAATCCATGTTTGTTGGAGTTGTCTCTTCCAAGATTCAGAACTTGATCAAGTTTGGCTGCTCCAATTTTGAGCTGTTCCACACACCTCTTGCTGTCAGCCAGTTCTATTGTGATTTTCTCGATATATGCTGTTTTTTCTGTCAAAACCGTCTCAAGTTCAATGATGTGATTTTAGCATAAGCCTTTCACATTTTAGAACTTCAATTTCCCGCTTCAAGGTGCTGATTTCTTCTCTTTGGCTTAGCCATTCACCATAGAGTGCATTGTATGTTTCTTACAACTCTTCATAATATTCTGGTCCATCTTGTTCATCTGAATGACCAATATTGTCTTGACCATCTTCTGTTATGTTTGATATAACAGTCTTTCCTTTATCTGTTACAAATGCTATAAATGCAACAAAATTACTCATACAATCTTGGTCTTCTGACTCCGATTCTGATTCATCACTCCATATTGCTGTCAGCCCTTTGTTTTTCTTCTTGAGATTAGCACATTTAGATTGAATATGCCCATAACTAGAACATGCATAACACTGAATCTGCCCTTTCTTTTTAGGTTGTTTAGTTTTATTTTTATCATTCTCCTTACTGAATTTTCTGAACTTTTCTTCACTTGTGTTTGATGACTTTCCTTGATTCTTTTTCCTGAAATTTCTTTTCACAAACTTGACATAATTTTTTGTCAGAAAAGCAATTTGTTTATAGTCAATTTCATCAAACTCGTCACTACATTCATCTTCAGATTTTTCAGCCTTCACATTAAACGCAATGCTTTTACCCTTTTGTTTTTTAGTAGTTTGATTTATTTCAAAGTTTTGGAGAATGCCTATCAGCTCATCAACTCTCATTTCATTAGTGTTTTTAACTTCTTCTATTGCAGAAATTTTGGGTTGAAATTTGTCAGGGACTGACCTAAGTATTTTACTAACCACTTCTGCATCAGTGAAATTTCTACCAAGCATGTATGCAAAGTTTGTTATGTGACATATCTTAGAGTAAAAATCAGAAATTGATTCATCTTCATGCATCATTAGATTTTCAAATTGAGAATTCAGCCTCATTAATTTAGATCTTTTAACAGATGCAATTCCTTCATGTTTTACCTCAAGTATGTCCCATGCTTCTTTGGCTGCTTTGTATCTAGAAATCTGTCCAAAGTTATTCAAGTCGACTACAGCAAAGATTGTGTTAAGAGCCTTGGAGTTCCAACTGGATCTATGGTATTCTTCATCAAACCATTCATCCTTTGGTTCTGGTTTAGCATTACCGAGAGCATTCAGTTTTGTTGGACGTGTCCACCCCTTAAGTACACTCGTGCAAGCCCTGTCATCAAGTGACTTAATGAACATCATCATTCTTACCTTCCAATATCGATAATTACTATCATCGAGAATATGTGGTTGCATTCCAGATCCTCTGTTGCATATAAACTCCATCCTTCCAGATTAACTTGATCATTTTCTTCACTTGTCTATCAGTGAACCTGCTCTGATACCAATTCAAAGCTCTGGAGGTATGTAGTTACAAATAACAATACAGTCAACTGTAATGTAAATCAACACAGGAAGATTTTTACGTGGTTCGGTTATAAAAAACCTACGTCCACGGACAGCTATCGAGCTGTAATTCACTATGCTCTTGTTTGTAAAATCTTTAGGACCTTTTACAGTGCTGACTCGCCCTCACACACAGACCTAATCTTTGACAAATAAAATCTTTGCAAATATTCTAAACACTAGTGAAATTGCTCACTCTCTGTCACAGATAACTTAACAGAACATTATTAAGTTATACATAACACTCAATGTCTGACTAAATAAACACTCAACCCTTATGATTTCCTAAGTGTTTAGTAACTCGCTCAGACTCGATCAACACCTCATGTACAATTTTTAATTCTCATACATGATTACAAAGACTCAATAAATCAAAGACATAACAACATTCCTTGGCGTTAAAGCTTGTCTCTTTGCAAAGTTACGGAATGTGCAGAATGTCTTTAACAACCAACAATCTCCCTTTTTCATAAAAGACTCTCTCGCCTTCTTCACTATGTTGTTGACGTTTTATTATATAATGAGAGGTCTTGATACAATCTCCCTAAAGTCCTGTAAGGATCTTAATCAAGATCACATTAGGATTAGGATAACAAAATAGGAAAATGTTTTTTAGTTAATCTCCTAAAGGAATAAGGGTATATCAACTATCTACCTATTTTGATTAGGATACAAAATATTATCCTGATCAAGAGAGATAATAATCAAAGTACTTCCTATAAAAAATTAGTTAGAAATAGTAAAATATGAATAAACCACTTTAATTACTTTTATGACAAGTTAACCGAAATTTTGAACATGTGTATCACATATTTGTCGTTATCACCAATATTTTATTAATATGTAAATCAAGTGATATATTGACCTTACTGTCACGCCCCGCGCGACATGCACACTGTTTCATGCCAAGCTTGCTCAGAAGAACGCCAAGGAATGGGATTTCAGGGCAAGTGTTATGGTGATTTGGGATCCTTGTATCGAGAGGAACTCAATGGCACAAAGAGTAGGCGCGACAATCCAGAAGCTTCTAGAAGGTTTTGCAACGTTCGGGAACGTTCCGGAAGAATCCAAAAGCAACAAGATGCGTCCGGAAGGCTCTAGAAGTCTCTAGGAGACTTGAGAAGGTTGCGGAAGAATGTGGAAGGCTATGGAAGATCCTAAAAGGTCTAGAATTATCTAGCAAGCCAAGTTGCTTGACACATCCGAAAAAGGATTGTCTCCCAAGTATAGGAGTGTCGAAGTAATAAAACCCGGTGAGACCGAGGTCGATCCACGAGGAAGGGAATTTAAGCGTTACAAATTATAAGATAAGCAAATGTGATATGGATGATTCAAAGAAATAACAAGC